>DAKLCV010000621.1:0-10992 GCA_030247045.1 Colobus guereza
ACCAAAAGAAAAAGAAGAAAAGAAATGAACAAAGCCTGCAAGAAGTATGGGATTATGTAAAAGACCAAATCTACGTCTGATTGGGGTGCCTGAAAGTGAGGAGAATGGAAACAAGTTGGAAAACACTCTTCAGGATATCATCCAGGAGAACTTCCCCAACCTAGTAGGGCAGGCCAACATTCAAATTCAGGAAATACAGAGAACGCCACAAAGATACTCCTCCAGAAGGGCAACTCCAAGACACATAATTGCCAGATTCACCAAAGTTGAAATGAAGGAAAAATCTTAAGGGCAGCCAGAGAGAAAGGTCGGGTTACCCACAAAGGAAGCCCATCAGACTAACAGCAGATCTCTCGGCAGAAACTCTACAAGCCAGAAGAGAGTGGGGCCAATATTCAACGTTCTTAAAGAAAAGAATTTTAAACCCAGAATTTCATATCCAGCCAAACTAAGTTTCATCAGTGAAGGAGAAATAAAATCCTTTACAGATAAGCAAATGCTTAGAGATTTTGTCACCACCAGGCCTGCCTTACAAGAGACCCTGAAGGAAGCCCTAAACATGGAAAGGAACAACCGTACCAGCCATTGCAAAAACAAGCCAAAATGTAAATCAACTAATGAGCAAAATAACCAGTTAATATCATAATGGCAGGATCAAGTTCACACATAACAATATTAACCTTAAATGTTAATGGACTAAATGCTCCAATTAAAAGACACAGACTGGCAAACTGGATCAAGCGTCAAGACCCATCAGTCTGCTGTATTCAGGAGACCCATCTCACATGCAGAGACATACATAGGCTCAAAATAAAGGGATGGAGGAAGATCTACCAAGCAAATGGAGAACAAAAAAAGCAGGGGTTGCAATCCTAGTCTCTGATAAAATAGACTTTAAACCATCAAAGATCAAAAGAGACAAAGAAGGCCATTACATAATGGTAAAGGGATCAATTCAACAGGAAGAGCTAACTATCCTAAATATATATGCACCCAATACAGGAGCACCCAGATTCATAAAGCAAGTCCTTGAGACTTACAAAGAGACTTAGACTCCCATACAATAATAATGGGAGACTTCAACACTCCACTGTCAACATTAGACAGATCAACGAGACAGAAAGTTAACAAGGATATCCAGGAATTGAACTCATCTCTGCACCAAGCGGACCTAATAGACATCTATAGAACTCTCCACCCCAAATCAACAGAATATACATTCTTCTCAGCACCACATCGCACTTATTCCAAAATTGACCACATAATTGGAAGTAAAGCACCTCAGCAAATGTAAAAGAACAGAAATTATAACAAACTGTCTCTCAGACCACAGTGCAATCAAACTAGAACTCAGGACTAAGAAACTCAATCAAAACCGCTCAACTACATGGAAACTGAACAACCTGCTCCTGAATGACTACTGGGTACATAACGAAATGAAAGCAGAAATAAAGATGTTCTTTGAAACCAATGAGAACAAAGATACAACATACCAGAATCTCTGGGACACATTTAAAGCAGTGTGTAGAGGGAAATTTATAGCACTAAATGCCCACAAGAGAAAGCAGGAAAGATCTAAAATTGACACTCTAACATCACAATTAAAAGAACTAGAGAGGCAAGAGCAAACACACTCAAAAGCTAGCAGAAGGCAAGAAATAACTAAGATCAGAGCAGAACTGAAGGAGATAGAAACACAAAAACCCTCCAAAAATCAATGAATCCAGGAGTTGGTTTTTGAAAAGATCAACAAAATTGACAGACCGCTAGCAAGACTAATAAAGAAGAAAAGAGAGAGGAATCAAATAGATGCAATAAAAATGATAAAGGGATATCACCACCGACCCCACAGAAATACAAACTACCATCAGAGAATACTATAAACACCTCTACGCAAATCAACTAGAAAATTTAGAAGAAATGGATAATTTCCTGGACACTTACACTCTCCCAAGACTAAACCAGGAAGAAGTTGAATCCCTGAATAGACCAATAGCAGGCTCTGAAATTGAGGCAACAATTAATAGCCTACCCACCAAAAAAGTCCAGGACCAGACGGATTCACAGCTGAATTCTACCAGAGGTACAAGGAGGAGCTGGTACCATTCCTTCTGAAACTATTCCAATCAATAGAAAAGAGGGAATCCTCCCTAACTCATTTTATGAGGCCAACATCATCCTGATACCAAAGCCTGGCAGAGACAAAAAAAAGAGAATTTTAGACCAATATCCCTGATGAACATCGATGCAAAAATCCTCAATAAAATACTGGCAAACCGGATTCAGCAGCACATCAAAAGCTTATCCACCCTGATCAAGTGGGCTTCATCCCTGGGATGCAAGGCTGGTTCAACATTCGCAAATCAATAAACGTAATCCAGCATATAAACAGAACCAAAGACAAGAACCACATGATTATCTCAATAGATGCAGAAAAGGCTTTTGACAAAATTCAACAGCCCTTCATGCTAAAACGCTCAATAAATTCGGTATTGATGGAACGTACCTCAAAATAATAAGAGCTATTTATGACAAACCCACAGCTAATATCATACTGAATGGGCAAAACTGGAAAAATTCCTTTGAAAACTGGCACAAGACAGGGATGCCCTCTCTCACCACTCCTATTCAACATAGTGTTGGAAGTTCTGGCTAGGGCAATCAGGCAAGAGAAAGAAATCAAGGGTATTCAGTTAGGAAAAGAAGAAGTCAAATTGTCCCTGTTTGCAGATGACATGATTGTATATTTAGAAAACCCCATTGTCTCAGCCCAAAATCTCCTTAAGCTGATAAGCAACTTCAGCAAAGTCTCAGGATACAAAATTAATGTGCAAAAATCACAAGCATTCTTATACACCAGTAACAGACAAGCAGAGAGCCAAATCAGGAATGAACTTCCATTCACAATTGCTTCAAAGAGAATAAAATACCTAGGAATCCAACTTACAAGGGATGTAAAGGACCTCTTCAAGGAGAACTACAAACCACTGCTCAGTGAAATCAAAGAGGACACAAACAAATGGAAGAACATACCATGCTCATGGATAGGAAGAATCAATATCGTGAAAATGGCCATACTGCCCAAGGTTATTTATAGATTCAATGCCATCCCCATCAAGCTACCAATGAGTTTCTTCACAGAATTGGAAAAACTGCTTTAAAGTTCATATGGAACCAAAAAGAGCCCGCATTGCCAAGACAATCCTAAGTCAAAAGGACAAAGCTGGAGGCGCCACGCTACCTGACTTCAAACTATACTACAAGGCTACAGTAACCAAAACAGCATGGTACTGGTACCAAAACAGAGATAGACCAATGGAACAGAACAGAGTCCTCAGAAATAATACCACACATCTACAGCCATCTGATCTTTGATAAACCTGAGAGAAACAAGAAATGGGGAAAGGATTCCTATTTAATAAATGGTGCTGGGAAAATTGGCTAGCCATAAGTAGAAAGCTGAAACTGGATCCTTTCCTTACTCCTTATACGAAGATTAATTCAAGATGGATTAGAGACTTAAATGTTAGACCTAATACCATAAAAACCCTAGAAGAAAATCTAGGTAGTACCATTCAGGACATAGGCATGGGCAAGGACTTCATGTCTAAAACACCAAAAGCAACGGCAGCAAAAGCCAAAATTGACAAATGGGATCTAATTAAACTAAAGAGCTTCTGCACAGCAAAAGAAACTACCATCAGAGTGAACAGGCAACCTACAGAATATACATTCTTCTCAGCACCACATCACTTATTCCAAAATTGACCACATAATTGGAAGTAAAGCACTCCTCAGCAAATGTAAAGAACAGAAATTATAACAAACTGTCTCTCAGACCACAGTGCAATCAAACTAGAACTCAGGACTAAGAAACTCAATCAAAACCGCTCAACTACATGGAAACTGAACAACCTGCTCCTGAATGACTACTGGGTACATAACGAAATGAAAGCAGAAATAAAGATGTTCTTTGAAACCAATGAGAACAAAGATACAACATACCAGAATCTCTGGGACACATTTAAAGCAGTGTGTGAGAAATTTATAGCACTAAATGCCCACAAGAGAAAGCAGGAAAGATCTAAAATTGACACTCTAACATCACAATTAAAAGAACTAGAGGCAAGAGCAAACACACTCAAAAGCTAGCAGAAGGCAAGAAATAACTAAGATCAGAGCAGAACTGAAGGAGATAGAAACACAAAAACCCTCAAAAATCAATGAATCCAGGAGTTGGTTTTGAAAAGATCAACAAAATTGACAGACCGCTAGCAAGACTAATAAAGAAGAAAAGAGAGAGAATCAAATAGATGCAATAAAAATGATAAAGGGATATCACCACCGACCCCACAGAAATACAAACTACCATCAGAGAATACTATAAACACCTCTCATCAACTAGAAAATTTAGAAGAAATGGATAATTTCCTGGACACTTACACTCTCCCAAGACTAAACCAGGAAGAAGTTGAATCCCTGAATAGACCAATAGCAGGCTCTGAAATTGAGGCAACAATTAATAGCCTACCACCAGAAAAGTCCAGGACCAGACGGATTCACAGCTGAATTCTACCAGAGGTACAAGGAGGAGCTGGTACCATTCCTTCTGAAACTATTCAATCAATAGAAAAAAGAATCCTCCTAACTCATCATTTATGAGGCCAACATCATCCTGATACCAAAGCCTGGCAGAGACACAACAAAAAGAATTTTAGACCAATATCCTGATGAACATCGATGCAAAAATCCTCAATAAAATACTGGCAAAGTTCAGCAGCACATCAAAAAGCTTATCCACCCTGATCAAGTGGGCTTCATCCCTGGGATGCAAGGCTGGTTCAACATTCGCAAATCAATAAAGCGTAATCCAGCATATAAACAGAACCAAAGACAAGAACCACATGATTATCTCAATAGATGCAGAAAAGGCTTTTGACAAAATTCAACAGCCCTTCATGCTAAAAGCAGCTCAATAAATTCGGTATTGATGGAGCGTGCCTCAAAATAATAAGAGCTATTTATGACAAACCCACAGCTAATATCATACTGAATGGGCAAAAACTGGAAAAATTCCTTTGAAAACTGGCACAAGACAGGGATGCCTCTCTCACCACTCCTATTCAACATAGTGTTGGAAGTTCTGGCTAGGGCAATCAGGCAAGAGAAAGAAATCAAGGGTATTCAGTTAGGAAAAGAAGAAGTCAAATTGTCCCTGTTTGCAGATGACATGATTGTATATTTAGAAAACCCCATCGTCTCAGCCCAAAATCTCCTTAAGCTGATAAGCAACTTCAGCAAAGTCTCAGGATACAAAATTAATGTGCAAAAATCACAAGCATTCTTATACACCAGTAACAGACAAGCAGAGAGCCAAATCAGGAATGAACTTCCATTCACAATTGCTTCAAAGAATAAAATACCTAGGAATCCAACTTACAAGGGATGTAAAGGACCTCTTCAAGGAGAACTACAAACCACTGCTCAGTGAAATCAAAGAGGACACAAACAAATGGAAGAACATACCATGCTCATGGATAGGAAGAATCAATATCGTGAAAATGGCCATACTGCCCAAGGTTATTTATAGATTCAATGCCATCCCCATCAAGCTACCAATGAGTTTCTTCACAGAATTGGAAAAACTGCTTTAAAGTTCATATGGAACCAAAAAGAGCCCGCATTGCCAAGACAATCCTAAGTCAAAAGGACAAAGCTGGGCGTCACGCTACCTGACTTCAAACTATACTACAAGGCTACAGTAACCAAAACAGCATGGTACTGGTACCAAAACAGAGATATAGACCAATGGAACAGAACAGAGTCCTCAAATAATACCACACATC
The DNA here is from genome assembly GCA_030247045.1 of Colobus guereza. NCBI lineage: Eukaryota > Metazoa > Chordata > Mammalia > Primates > Cercopithecidae > Colobus > Colobus guereza. The sequence goes on from DAKLCV010000621.1 coordinate 5,847, forward strand.
TACAGCCATCTGATCTTTGACAAACCTGAGAGAAACAAGAAATGGGAAAGGATTCCTATTTAATAAATGGTGCTGGGAAAATTGGCTAGCCATAAGTAGAAAGCTGAAACTGGATCCTTTCCTTACTCCTTATACGAAGATTAATTCAAGATGGATTAGAGACTTAAATGTTAGACCTAATACCATAAAAACCCTAGAAGAAAATCTAGGTAGTACCATTCAGGACATAGGCATGGGCAAGGACTTCATGTCTAAAACACCAAAAACAATGGCAGCAAAAGCCAAAATTGACAAATGGGATCTAATTAAACTAAAGAGCTTCTGCACAGCAAAAGAAACTACCATCAGAGTGAACAGGCAACCTACAGAATGGGAGAAAATTTTTGCAATCTACTCATCTGACAAAGGGCTAATATCCAGAATCTACAAAGAACTCAAACAAATATACAAGAAAAAACAAACAACCCCATCAAAAGTGGGCAAAGGATATGAACAGACATTTCTCAAAGAAGACATTCATACAGCCAACAGACACATGAAAAATGCTCATCATCACTCGCCATCAGAGAAATGCAAATCAAAACCACAATGAGATACCATCTCACACCAGTCCTATTCAACATAGTGTTGGAAGTTCTGGCTAGGGCAATCAGGCAAGAGAAAGAAATCAAGGGTATTCAGTTAGGAAAAGAAGAAGTCAAATTGTCCCTGTTTGCAGATGACATGATTGTATATTTAGAAAACCCCATTGTCTCAGCCCAAAATCTCCTTAAGCTGATAAGCAACTTCAGCAAAGTCTCAGGATACAAAATTAATGTGCAAAAATCACAAGCATTCTTATACACCAGTAACAGACAAGCAGAGAGCCAAATCAGGAATGAACTTCCATTCACAATTGCTTCAAAGAGAATAAAATACCTAGGAATCCAACTTACAAGGGATGTAAAGGACCTCTTCAAGGAGAACTACAAACCACTGCTCAGTGAAATCAAAGAGGACACAAACAAATGGAAGAACATACCATGCTCATGGATAGGAAGAATCAATATCGTGAAAATGGCCATACTGCCCAAGGTTATTTATAGATTCAATGCCATCCCCATCAAGCTACCAATGAGTTTCTTCACAGAATTGGAAAAACTGCTTTAAAGTTCATATGGAACCAAAAAGAGCCCGCATTGCCAAGACAATCCTAAGTCAAAAGGACAAAGCTGGAGGCGCCACGCTACCTGACTTCAAACTATACTACAAGGCTACAGTAACCAAAACAGCATGGTACTGGTACCAAAACAGAGATATAGACCAATGGAACAGAACAGAGTCCTCAGAAATAATACCACACATCTACAGCCATCTGATCTTTGATAAACCTGAGAGAAACAAGAAATGGGGAAAGGATTCCTATTTAATAAATGGTGCTGGGAAAATTGGCTAGCCATAAGTAGAAAGCTGAAACTGGATCCTTTCCTTACTCCTTATACGAAGATTAATTCAAGATGGATTAGAGACTTAAATGTTAGACCTAATACCATAAAAACCCTAGAAGAAAATCTAGGTAGTACCATTCAGGACATAGGCATGGGCAAGGACTTCATGTCTAAAACACCAAAAGCAACGGCAGCAAAAGCCAAAATTGACAAATGGGATCTCATTAAACTAAAGAGCTTCTGCACAGCAAAAGAAACTACCATCAGAGTGAACAGGCAACCTACAGAATGGGAGAAAATTTTGCAATCTACTCATCTGACAAAGGGCTAATATCCAGAATCTACAAAGAACTCAAACAAATATACAAGAAAAAACAAACAACCCCATCAAAAGTGGGCAAAGGATATGAACAGACATTTCTCAAAAGAAGACATTCATACAGCCAACAGACACATGAAAAATGCTCATCATCACCGCCATCAGAGAAATGCAAATCAAAACCACAATGAGATACCATCTCACACCAGTTAGAATGGCCATCATTAAAAATCAGGAAACAACAGGTGTTGGAGAGGATGTGGAGAAATAGGAACACTTTTACACTGTTGGTGGGATTGTAAACTAGTTCAACCATTATGGAAAACAGTATGGCGATTCCTCAAGGATCTAGAACTAGATGTACCATATGACCCAGCCATCCCACTACTGGGTATATACCCAAAGGATTATAAATTATTCTACTACAAAGACACATGCACACGTATGTTTATTGGCACTATTCACAATAGCAAAGACTTGAATCAACCCAAATGTCCATCTGTGACAGACTGATTAAGAAAATGTGGCACATATACACCATGGAATACTATGCAGCCATAAAAAGGATGAGTTTGCGTCCTTTGTAGGGACATGGATGCAGCTGGAAACCATCATTCTTAGCAAACTATCACAAGAAGAGAAAACCAAACACCGCATGTTCTCACCATAGGTGGAACTGAACAGAGGCCTCAGAAATAATACCACACATCTACAGCCATCTGATCTTTGACAAACCTGAGAGAAACAAGAAATGGGGAAAGGATTCCCTATTTAATAAATGGTGCTGGGAAAATTGGCTAGCCATAAGTAGAAAGCTGAAACTGGATCCTTTCCTTACTCCTTATACGAAGATTAATTCAAGATGGATTAGAGACTTAAATGTTAGACCTAAAACCATAAAAACCCTAGAAGAAAACCTAGGTAGTACCATTCAGGACATAGGCATGGGCAAGGACTTCATGTCTAAAACACCAAAAGCAATGGCAGCAAAAGCCAAAATCAACAAATGGGATCTAATTAAACTAAAGAGCTTCTGCACAGCAAAAGAAACTACCATCAGAGTGAACAGGCAACCTACAGAATGGGAGAAAATTTTTGCAATCTACTCATCTGACAAAGGGCTAATATCCAGAATCTACAAAGAACTCAAACAAATATACAAGAAAAAAACAAACAACCCCATCAAAAAGTGGGCAAAGGATATGAACAGACATTTCTCAAAAGAAGACATTCATACAGCCAACAGACACATGAAAAATGCTCATCATCACTCGCCATCAGAGAAATGCAAATCAAAACCACAATGAGATACCATCTCACACCAGTTAGAATGGCCATCATTAAAAATCAGGAAACAACAGGTGTTGGAGAGGATGTGGAGAAATAGGAACACTTTTACACTGTTGGTGGGATTGTAAACTAGTTCAACCATTATGGAAAACAGTATGGCGATTCCTCAAGGATCTAGAACTAGATGTACCATATGACCCAGCCATCCCACTACTGGGTATATACCCAAAGGATTATAAATTATTCTACTACAAAGACACATGCACACGTATGTTTATTGCAGCACTATTCACAATAGCAAAGACTTGAATCAACCCAAATGTCCATCAGTGACAGACTGGATTAAGAAAATGTGGCACATATACACCATGGAATACTATGCAGCCATAAAAAGGATGAGTTTTGTCCTTTGTAGGGACATGGATGCAGCTGGAAACCATCATTCTTAGCAAACTATCACAAGAAGAAAACCAAACACCGCATGTTCTCACTCATAGGTGGAACTGAACAATGAGATCACTTGGACTCAGGAAGGGAACATCACACACTGGGGCCTATCATGGGGAGGGGGAGGGGAGGGATTGCATTGGGGAGTTATACCTGATATAAATGATGAATTGATGGGTGCTGACGAGTTGATGGGTGCAGCACACCAATATGCACAAGTATACATATGTAACAAACCTGCACGCTTATGCACATGTACCCTAGAACTTAAAGTATAATAAAAAAAAAGAATTAATGTGGACAATTGCTTCAAAGAGAATAAAATACCTAGGAATCCAACTTACAAGGGATGTAAAGGACCTCTTCAAGGAGAATTACAAACCACTGCTCAGTGAAATAAAAGAGGACACAAACAAATGGAAGAACATACCATGCTCATGGATAAAGAATCAATATCATGAAAATGGCCATACTGCCAAGGTTATTTATAGATTCAATGCCATCCCCATCAAGTTACCAATGAGTTTCTTCACAGAACTGAAAACTGCTTTAAAGTTCATATGGAACCAAAAAGAGCCCGCATTGCCAAGACAATCCTAAGTCAAAAGGACAGCTGGAGGTGGACGCTACCTGACTTCAAACTATACTACAAGGCTACAGTAACCAAAACAGCATGGTACTGGTACCAAAACAGAGATATAGACCAATGGAACAGAACAGAGGCCTCAGAAATAATACCACACATCTACAGCCATCTGATCTTGACAAACCTGAGAGAAACAAGAAATGAAAGGATCTCTATTTAATAAATGGTGCTGGGAAAATTCTAGCCATGTGAAAGCTGAAACTGGATCCTTTCCTTACTCCTTATACAAAGATTAATTCAAGATGGATTAGAGACTTAAATGTTAGACCTAAAACCATAAAAACCCTAGAAGAAAACCTAGGTAGTACCATTCAGGACATAGGCATGGGCAAGGACTTCATGCCTAAAACACCAAAAGCAATGGCAGCAAAAGCCAAAATCAACAAATGGGATCTAATTAAACTAAAGAGCTTTCACAGCAAAAGAAACTACCATCAGAGTGAACAGGCAACCTACAAAATGGGAGAAAATTTTGCAATCTACTCATCTGACAAAGGGCTAATATCCAGAATCTACAAAGAACTCAAACAAATATACAAGAAAAACAAACAACCCCATCAAAAGTGGGCAAAGATGGTGGTGAGAAGGGAAACTGTGTCACGTCCACATTTGATGGTGGTGAGAACGGGAAACTGAGTCCACGTCCAGACTGATGGTGGGTGAGAACAGGGAAACTGATTCCACGTCCACATTTGATGGTGAGCAAGAATGGGAAATTGGGTCCACGTCCACATTTGATGGTGGGTAAGAACGGTAAACTGATTCCCGTCCACATTTGATTGTTGGTGAGAACAGGAAACTGAGTCCACGTCCACATTTGATGGTGGGGAGAACAGGGAAACTGATTCCACGTCATTTGATGGTGGGTGAGAACAGGAAACTGAGTCCACCTCCACATTTGATGGTGGGTGAGAACAGGAGGAACTGAGACCACGTCCACATTTGATGGTGGTGAGAACAGAGAGAAAGTCCACATCCATTTGATGGTGGGTGAGCAGGAAACTGAGTCCGTCCACA
>DAKLCV010000622.1:0-10991 GCA_030247045.1 Colobus guereza
AGAAAGAGCTACACCTGTCCCCAGGTGCATGTCCTTAACTCTGGCAAATACATCTCCTAAAATGATTGAGACTTGTCTCGTCATTTTTCTCGATTGACACTTGCATTCACATTATCTCCTGCAGAAACAGATATTTCTCTTTGTAAGATCCCAACTGCAGAGTTATTCCATTAATTGTGATGATATCAATATCTTTCAAAGTCTGAGCATGAGCAATGTATATGCACTGTTCTATTTTAAAGATCTCATGTTATGGTTTAGAACACAGGTCACTTTATTCACTGAATTCAAGTATCAAAATTTTTTTGCTTAGAAAGCACGTAATGCCAGCCTAATTACACTCAGGTGACTGTCGTCATTACTAACAACCCATTACCAGGTCTTTAACTTCGATGACTGGTGTACACGGCTATAAAACTCACCATTGTCATACAGGTGGATGCATCTTTTCTGATAGGATGCATGGATATCCTGTGTTTTTCTGAAGGCACTTTCCTTGTCTGAAATAATTGAAAAATAAATTGTTACCTTGGTATTATGGTGATAAAATTGTTTGAAAACCCCAAGGCCCATTTACTTTTTTCAAAAATTGACACTTAGATGTGGCAAATAAGGCCGGCCTGTAATCCCAGCACTTTGGGAGGCCGAGGCAGGCGGATCAGGTCAGGAGATCGAGACCATCCTGGCTGCGAAACCCCGTCTCTACTAAAAATACAAAAACTAGCCGGGTGAGGTGGCGGGCGCCTGTGGTCCCAGCTACTCAGGAGGCTGAGGCGGAGAATGGCGTGAACCCGGGAGGCGGAGGTTGCAGTGAGCTGAGATCCGCCACTGCACTCCAGCCTGGGCGACAGAGCAAGACTCTGTCTCAAAAAAAAAAAAAAAAAAAAAAGGATGTGGCAAATTTGTCAAAGGAAGAAAATACTTCAGTAGAAGAAACAGATTGTACACAGCAATTAGAAAAGAGTTTTAAAATTAAAATGTTAAAAGAGTTAAAACGGAAATGAGCTATCATGCAGGTAAACAGAGGATAGTCTTCACAGGGCTATCGGAAAAGAGTCAGCATGTCACAGTTTAATCCCAACAAGTACATGAATTATCCTTTTCCCGAAAGTAAAAGAAAAGGCAAGAGGACACAAGAGTAGCATCTGACATATGAACAAAATGATAATAACATCTAAGAATTCTGCTCAGTAGCTTCACCTACGTTTTAGAAACTACCACTCATTTAATAAAACCGCTAATTAATATTTGATTGATATTATTCATTGACAAAGCACCTCCTCCTATTAGAGCACAGGATCCTGTGGCTTACCCAGATTCTGGCCTTGGAGAAATTCTCTTCCTTCCCAGAGCTCTTTTCCTTGCTCCAGTTGCAAAATTCTATAGGATTTGCTTGTCTGGTAACCTGTAGTGGAAACAGTACTTGTGTTTTGAGTTCACTGTCAATAAATGTGCATTATCACCAACTGTAAGGCAGGCTATCAAGGAAGAATAAAAACAGTGAAGGTCAGCTCAGGCCACAAGACCTAGAACACAGAAAACTCCCAGGGTTTTTCTCACCCGACGTGAGATTAGAAAATGAATCCAAATGAAAGGTCCATCAAGAAAAGGAAATTCAGGCCGGCGCGGTGGCTCAACCCTGTAATCCCAGCACTTTGGGAGGCCGAGACGGGCGGATCACGAGGTCAGGAGATCAAGACCATCCTGGCTAACACGGTGAAACCCTGTCTCTACTAAAACTACAAACAACTAGCCGGGCAGGTGGCAGGCGCCTGGAGTCAAGCTACTCGGGAGGCTGAGGCAGGCGCCTGTAGTCCCAGCTACTCAGGAGACTGAGGCAGGCGAATGGCGTGAGCCGGGAGGCGGAGCTTGCAGTGAGCTGATATCCAGCCAGTGCACTCCAGCCTGGGCGACAGAATGAGACTCTGTCTCAAAAAAAAAAAAAAAAAAAAGGAAATTAAAACAGTCAGGACCTATGAATGCTGAGTCCATGCCTAAGTTCCAAGACACAATGCATAATACACAGTCTTTTCAGAAAGAGATTAATTAAATCTCTGCACAGTATGTTTATTATTATTCTCATGCAGAACATAAAAAAATTTGATTTACAAATATAATTGGTGTTCTATTAAAGATACTGCTATTGTTTCACTCATTGGTCTCAGCATAAGCATACCGACTAAAGCAGAAGAGTTATTTAGAAAATATTTAATTTAATACATTGAAAATATTCATTAAGTTCCCAGGTCTGTTCTGAGAACTGGAGACTGAGTACCAAGGAAACCATGAAATCCTTGTCAAGATTACATTCTAATTGAGTGACAAACTAAATAAAACAAAATAAAATAAAATAAAGATATTTCTTTCAGGCAGATTTAGAGAGCTCAAACTTTTTCAGATAAGATCTGTGAGAGAATCAGAGAAGAGATTAGAGTGAGATATGGGAAGCTGTTCCAACACTTATTGAATGAATGAGTCAATGTGTGTCTACATACGTATGTGAATGTTGAGGGACTCACCGAGGACACCAGGTGACTGACGTTTTCCAGCAATACATCTCTGTACAGCTTTCTCTTGGATGTGTCCATCATGGCCCACTCTTCCTGGGTGAAGTCAATAGCTACATCTTCAAAAGTCACTTTCTTCTAAAACATCACAGATGTTTTAGTTTAGACAGAGAATCCTTTTAATGTCCAGAGGAGGAAGGCTGAGATGACATAGGTAGGACCTGCGTATGCAGAACACTCAGTGTTTTAGGTTCCAGCCAGTTCATTCTCAATACTAAGCTGGTATCTGCCTTTCAGATTCACTCACAGAGACATACCCACTCTTAATCCATTAAACTTTACTATAAAGAAATATCGCATGAGGTGTGGCATAATATAGCCCAGATAATTTTCAATGTCGTTAATCACCTGTACATAACTGATGATAAAATTTTCACTTGAACTTTCATAAATAAAACAAATTTACTATGAATTTCAAGTAAATTACAGATTTGTCACAAGGCAAATAACCATGATTTACTACTTTTTAAACATGACCGTGATTAAATAAATTATTTCTCTAGATGAACCACAGGTTTCTCACCAACCAAATGGTTAAAAGACCTATTATGTGCTTTGAATAATCTAAAGAAGTAATAGAAAACATGTTTCCTATCTAGCAAATATTTATTAAATACAGGTCACTGGTCCCTTATTCATTAAAAGTTAGAAAGTAATGAACCAGACTCCAGCATTCTTCAAAACTGAAGAAGTTTTATGCAGAATATAGGATTCAATTCATATATATAGTCACTCTAATGTTATGTAATTCAGGTGTTCATGACAAGGCTTAAAGACATTCCAGCAGCACAAGACAAGACCGCTGAGGCTGCTATACTGAGGAAGTCTTAGTCTGATGATTCCTGTGATATGAAGCCTCCTGTTCTCAACTTTCTCTGGGCAATCCAAACATCAGTTATCACTGCCTCTTTTAACTTTACCTTGTCACTTTGCTTGTTCAAGGCTAAAAGGCCTCTTTACTGTTTTATTTTTCTAACCAGCCCTCATAAAGCATTTCCACAGAACCCTAAATTGTACTCGATTTACTATATTCCTTCTCCTGAGTGTGCAACCATAATTAAGTAATTGTATTTCTTATATGTTACTTTCAGTTACCAGAAGGCATAAAGGTTAATTATCAAAAGGTAAAATGAATGGGGATAAGAATAATAATGACTTCTTTAGTTATCCTTTTGCAAAGTTTTTAAAAGCACAAATATATTTTATCAAACCCTCCTTTTTCCTCAACACTGTGCAGCTCTTGCCCAAGGCCTATCACACGGGCCTATTGAACTCAGCTGCTCGAACATCAGCCTCATTATTGGGCTGTGATCTTCTGCTCTTCACGCATCTCTATTGCCTGCATTCATCACAATCCTAAGTCTATTTCAGCCAACAGTACAGTTAATGGGTCAATTATTTCCCTGTGAGGTTATAGGATGGATAGAAGAAAAAGAAATACATAAATGAGACCTCTCATATCTTTTTTTGTAAATAGCCTGAATAGGGGCTGGAATAAAGTAGTGGAATATTAGAAATTATATTGATAATTTAGGAATCTTTGACACATGATACCCAACCTAGAGTCCTCAGAAAACTTAATTGGAGGCCGGATACATGAAAGTCTTCTGATTGCACTTGGAACACCCAGGCTGGGTGGGTTTTGCATCATAAAACAAACAAACAAAAGAATAAAAATGAAACGCCCATGCAAACTGGAGAAAACTGCCCATTTGCCAGCAATATGGGTCTAATTTCAGTAGAAAGAGGCATCCCCTACTCACTAGTAAATACATCGTCAAGAACTCAGTTTCTCTCTGTCTTCTTCTGGATTTCCACTTGCAGACACTTCAGGCACTAAGAAAAGCTGAGGTTGGAGAAAGAACACGTGAGACACCAGCCTTTTACACAATTTTCAGATCAACCTGTGATGAGAAGCCAGACCTTCACTGAAGTGTGACACCACCTGCACCACAGCCTAACCAACAGACACAAACACGCAGAGGCCTCTCCTCTTTTCCCATGGTCAAAATTAGGAAGCCTATGACTGGTTGCTGACAAAGAAGGAACACAGACAGCTTGTGAATGAGAACATCAAAAGCACTGAGTTTTGTATGTTAATTGACACAGGTCCAGATATTCAATTCCCTCATTGATTTTAAAACACAGGGATCCCTGACTCTGCTCACATGTGGAATATGATTTCCACCTGTAGATAAACACTGTGGGATTTCTCAGATTTTATTATCCCAGCTTTATGTCCTAGCAATGTTTCTCCAACACCAATCACAGCCTTCTGAAGCCTTACTCCACTTTTACTTTCTCTCAAGTTCGACTTTTGTATTTCCCTTGGAACTCGGAAATCAATCAAGTAAGAATCTGTTTTAGGGTCGCACAGTTGCTCTTACCTGTAATCCCAGCACTTTGGGAGGCCAAGGCAGGTGGATCACCTGAGGTCAGGAGTTCGAGACCAGCCTGGCCAAAATGGTAAAACCCCATTTCTACTAAAAATACACAAATTAGCTGGGCATGGTGGTGCTTGCCTGTAATCCCAGCTGCTCAGGAGGCTGAAGCAGGAGAATCGCTTGAACCCAGGAGGCAATTACAGTGATCCGAGATCCTAACACTGCACTCCAGCCAGGGCGACAGAGCAAGTCTCTGTATCAAAAAAAAAAAAATCTGTTTTAGGATGGGGATAATCAATTCAGGAATTTATTTCACTTGGAGGTCAACACTCCCATCCTGCTGACCGAGGCCTTAAAATCCCTGCATCAGAAATTCACAGGTACCCTGGGTCATGGTGTTTCTGTCCTGTGTATACAGTCACAATCCTCTAGGATCCTCAGAAAACACACAATGACATAGGGCTGAGAGAAATTTAGCAGCTCAATCTGATATTTTCCTAAGGTGGTATCTAAAATTCTTGCAATCATGGTTTATATTAGTCTTTGTTAGTTGTAATATCTCTGATTATCATGATACATATTTGCTGAGAAATACCGATGTCCATGTGTATATTCATACATAGATATGTAGGTATATAGATGCAGATATTTATATGAATGCATGTGTTTGAGACAGGGTGAAAACATGTATGTATTATTTTCATGCTAAAAATATGAAATAATTAAATATATTTTATGTACAAATGATAATTATGTGTCATAAACAAAAAATTAACTGACCCATTTGTACATGAAGTCCAGGAAAAATAAAAAGGGTAACTTTGTATTAATTTTGACATTGTGCTTACAGATATACATAAATTTCCTTATTTTACCCTTATAATAACCCTGCTGATTATAGTTTATTTATCAGTTTAATAAATGATCAACACAGTTTGAAAAGCATGACAAAATTACAAAACTAGAAAATGACACAGCAATACTTTTAATTATATTCTGCCTTGTCACTGCCTCTTCTTGCTTTTTACAAAATTACTCCCCAACCAAGGTTCTCTATGATTCTGGGGACTCCAGGATTTAGACCCCAGTTCCCAAACTTCACTGTGTCTGTTTTACTGCCATAATTCAATGCACATTTACAGACTTCAACAAGCACTTTTCAATATCAACTTTTTCTTATTCCTTGGACTATTTCCTACATCTGTTCATCAAGACTCCAGCAACATATGACTCCATCTGCCTGTCCTTCCATGAATGTACCTGACAGTACATGTATTATGTAGTCTATCATTCAAGCAGAACAGATATTCCTTCCAAAAATAAGGTATTAGAGAATATCTACAAAGCTTCACTGAAACCAGCTGTAACTCTTAATATTATTACCATATAAACTCTTCCTCGAATATCAAAATAAGATTTGGACTTTAGGGAATATTTGTGTCTGATTAAAACCCAAACATGAACTAAAAGTAATTTAAATGGTCATATACAGACTGTGCCAGGGACAAAAAGGACACATCTTATAAGAGAATTAAAGCACATTTATTTCATTAAGGACTCTTGTGTGGAATCTATAAAAACTGTTTCAAGATATAGCGATTAAATATATTTCAAAACACATACATACACAAGCAATTTTAGGATAAATTTTTAAAAACTTATGTTATGGGTCTAAAATATTCAATAATTCATGGAAAAATGTATTGACAAACTTCTCACCAGAGCAGGAATAACGACTTACGTATTTGGTGACTTCAAGATGAGAGCCTGTGCAGCTTAGTATCTCCTCCAGATCTGTCTCTCTCTCTGTCTTTCTTTGTTTTTGACAGAGTTTCGCTCTTGTTGCCCAGGCTGGAGTGCAATGGGAAATCTCAGCTCACTGCAACCTCCACCTCTCAGGTTCAAGCTATTCTCCTGCCTCAGCCTTCCAAGTGCTGGGATGACAGCCATGCGCCACCACACTTGGCTAATTTTGTATTTTCAGTCGAGACGGGGTTTCTCCATTTTGGTCAGGCTGGTCTGGGCGCCTGACCTCAGGTGATCCACCCGCCTCAGCCTCTCAAAGTGCTGGGATTACAGGTGTGAGCCACAGTGCCCGGCCCAGATCTCTTAAAACGTCATGAAAAGGAGTCATTCTGCATCCTCAATATTACCTTAATATTTGAAGGACACCCATAACAATTAAGAGGCTGACTTGTGACTTCCTAGCCCTTTCAGGGCTATTTAGGCACACCTTAGTGAAGTATTAGGAATGCAGTATTAGTTCTCAAGTTCCTGGACACCAAAACCATGTTCTCCAACAGATCTTCAGTAAAAATAGCTGATGTCTATATTCTCTTGCCTGTCCTTTCCTTCCTTTTAATTCAGAACTGCGGTCTCGAAAAGAGCTATTATTTAGTAGATTCTCTCAATTCTCAACACCAGCGCTATGCGTGTTGAGTAACATCTCAGGTGCTAGGAAACAGCAGCAGACATTCTAGCAATGCACAAATAGAAAAGCAAAGATCACCACAGAGTAAAGGGAATAGATTTTTAAAAGTATGAAACCAAAATGAATATATATCAGATTACACTATAAATGGAAAATCCTATTATCTTGACTGGATTGCAAGTCAAAACCTCTCATGGCTTCCAACATCCAATATATTCAAAGCAGTTCAGGAATGGTGAAAGTGGAATGGAATTTAAAATTACTCTAAGGTTGCATGTGTGAAAGCACCATGCCCTGAAACAAAATATTTATTTTTAAAGTGCATAATGAACGCTGCATACAAAGTTTGTGTAAAAGAGAGAAAAAATCTCACGTTTTAAAAAGGAATATGCAACTTATTTACATATAATAAAATGAAATTAAACTAAAATAACAGCAATGGAAGACACAATCTGACCTCTGAAAATCAAGGAAAAATCTCTTTTAAATAAACTTGGCACAATTTTTAAAGTGAATTATGAAAATAATAATACCTGAATATAGTATGTAAAAGTAGCAACACAATACAGCTAAAATAATATCCGTGGAAAAATTATTTGCTGTACATTATTTTAAAAATGATCTAAGTACTTTCCTCAAGAAGGTAAATGAATGAAATTTAAAATTGCCTGAGAAAATCTGTGAAAGGAAATGAATATAGAGAAGCAGAATATAATTTAACTATAAACCACACAAATAGAAATTAAAAATAAGGCCGGGCGCAGTGTCTCATGCCTGTAATCCCAGCACTTTGGGCGGCGGAGGCAGGCGGATCACCTGAGGTCAGCAGTTTGAGACCAGCCTGACCAACATGGAGAAACCCGTCTCTACTAAAAATAGAAAAAAGAAAATAGCCGGGCTGGGTGGCACATGCCTGTAATCCCAGCTACTAGAGAGGCTTAGGCAGGAGAATCGCTTGAACCTCTGAGGCGGAGATTGCGGGAGCTGAGATCACGCCATTGCACTCCAGCCTGGGCAACAAGAACAAAACACTGTCTCAAAGAAATAAAATAAAATAAAATAAAAATAAGTGGCAGCCAACGTGCCCAACATGATTTTCTGTGATGAAAGAAATGCTCTATATCTACATTGTCCAATGCAGTAACTGCTACACATATGTAGTTACAGAATTTCTAGTTTGGCCACAAATTTGGCTATTACTCCTAAGGATATGCCATTTAGTTATTTAATTATAATTAATTTACAGTTTATAGCCCATGTGACTAGTAGTTACTCTATTGGTCAATGCAGATGTAGAATTTTGGAGAAGGCAGTTAAAATAATGAGATATGGTCAAAACAACAATGGAAAAGGCACACAAATAGTGAACACAGAATATGAGAATGTGAGTAACAATTCACACAGTAAAATTTAATAATGAGATGCTGCCTTGATGGGACACATGTCTAATGATATTCAAGGCTTGTCTTGTTACAGGTAGAAGAGCAGGAGCAGGGCAGGAGAGGGCTCTTCCCTGCCCACTAGAAATGTCAGGTGATGGCCTGTTGGTTATCACTTTCCTCTCTAAAAATGATAATTAGGCAGCATCAGAGAGGCCATTTCCTGATGGTCTACACCTGTTAACATCAAAATGTTACTTAAATGCAGACCCCAGGAAGCAGCAACTTCTTGGGCATGCGTCTTAAGAGACAAAAATGGCAAAGTGTAATCTTCCGGGAAACACTCCACTGGAAAAGGAAAGAAAGCCTCAGATGGACATGCATATAACTCCCTAAACACACCGTGCATCTCAATTCCAAAGGGAAGGAAAGTACTGTGCATGCTGCAAACTCTCCCTAAAGGAAGAATCATGGGAAAGAGGCAAATCCATCCCAGGATCAAGGTTAAAGAACCTTCTCTTTTCTCTCTTGGACCTTCAGGCATCCACTTGGGTCTCTTCCAAGAGAATTTTCCTTTCCTTTCTGTTCTAAAGGCTTTTAAACAAACTGCCACTCCTGCTCTGAAACTTAGTCTCTTTTTCGCTGTATGCCCCTCAGTCAATTCTTTCTTCTGAGGAGGCAAGGACTGAAGTTGCTTATGGACCCATGCAGATATACTGCCAGTAACTCGAATCTCTTCTACTGGTAACAGTATCATTGTAAGGAATGAGGCCAGTTCACATCTCAGTGCTCGGAGAACTCACCAAAAATAAAAAGTTGGAGGATGCTGTGTACCTTCTAAGGCAAGTTCCACAAGCAAGCAGCGAGACTCTCTTCCCCAAGGTCTTAAACTCTTCTGATGCTCCTTCTCTGGGAAAATGCATCCTCTGATTGGCTTCCCTCATATAGGAAAAACAATGAATAAACCTAATCAGCACTACATTCCAAGAGACATGCCCTGATTGCACAGATACTGAACCTCATCAAAACTTCATTCTGGAGATACATCCGGTTCAATTTGATTGGATTTTGAGACAAATACTAAGGGCCCCACATAAAGGTGGAAACCAAAGAGTTAAAGCTATTTTGAAGGAAAAATAGGAAGATACATTCCTTTTTCATTCATAAGTACTGTGCGATCTCCGCTCTTTGCAAGCTCCACCTCCCGAGTTCACTGCCTCAGCCACCCGAGTAGCTGGGACTACAGGCGCACAACACCACGTCCGGCTATTTTTGTATTCTTTTACTAGAAACAGGGTTTCACCGTGTTAGCCAGGGTTGTCTCGATCTCCTGACCTCGTGATCCCCCACCTCGGCCTTCCAAGTGCTGGGATTATAGGCATGGGCCACCATCCGGCTTCATTAGTACTTTTGAGTGTATTATATGTACTAGAAAGCATTCGCAGTCATGGTGTACAGCAAGAAACCAGACAAACTAGAGTCTTGTGGAGACTCTATATTCTAAAATTATTTGGAAGTCAACTGCACTTGAAAACAAATGGAAAGTGAACAGACACAAAAGTTTCAATGTTCATGATGATGCAAAAAAAATAAAATATATTGCAGAAATGAAGTCAGGAAGTGTTAGGGGTCATATGGTACTTGTAAGGCCATTGGTATCCTTGTCGAGGATCTCCTCAATTCACATCACACTCAGCACCTCTCTGCTATCCACCTAGCAAATTATGAGGTTTATTTTCTATCCTCACCTCACCTTACCATCACCCAATATAACTTGCTTAATCATGCCACTTTACTTCCCCTTCAGGATGACGGCATCTCCCATGACTGTGTTGCCTTGATGGATCAACCTCTTACCCTTTGGCTAGATCTTCAAGAGACTCTCTTGCAAATATGGATTATAACTTGTTAAATGATGGGTCATCCCTGATCAGAAAGCAATGGCAAATACCAAGCAGGATATGCAATGGCCTCCATTAGTGAGGTTAGAACCTAACCTTATTCCTTATACCGGGTCTATGCAACAGGCAGAACTGGATGCTGTTACTAGAGCATGTTTTTTAGTCAAGGACAAAATGGCCAGTATCTATATCAACAGCAGCTCATGACTTTGGTGTGTTCTCAAAATAAAGAGGTTTCCTTATTTCTTCTGGGCAGAGAATAGAGAACAAAACCATAACTTGATGCTTCTCAATGTTATACCAGCTCCAATATCTTCAGCTATTATATA
>DAKLCV010000623.1:0-10991 GCA_030247045.1 Colobus guereza
AGTTTCTCAGATTTAATCTTTTCAACTTTTCTTCCATTCCTATTCAATTTCATAATGCCCCCATTTTGCCCTTATTCTAGTCTTTAATGTTTCAAATCATTATGCACACTCTGGCTAATTAGCTACTGCATGCTACAGTGGCTTTCCATTGCCTTATTCTGTAATGTCTATAGCAAATCAGTTTCCTAATAAGAGTTTAGGGTCATCCATGATCAAATACCAGATTTTTGTCAGTGCTGCTCTATATACAACCAATGCCATTGTTCAACTATCATAACTGATATTCTCCCAAACATCTCATTCACTTTCTCCACCTTATTCAATCTTCAGGATGACCAAAATGACAATACAAGAGCTGATTTTAATTGCATTATACTCCAGATACTGTCCAAGGAATTTAGCATGTAATAATTCATTCAATATTCATAGCAACTTTATGAAAGTAGTACAATTATTATCACTACTTCATTGTCAATAATTGAAGTATGGAGGCCAACATGCTATATCTACTAAAAGGTGAAGCCAGGGTTAGAATCCCACCAGCAGGGCAACATTATAACTTATGGACCCTGCACTTTGTCTTCATGAACTTATTTTATTAATAAAATCATAAAATAGTTTATATTGCCATAATATGAGATGAATATATTAATGGTATATATTAAACATTTTCCTTAATATAAAATTTCATTTTTTCTTTACTTTTGTAAGATACTTAAACATTTTGTAGGTATCTAAGGTATGATGAGTCCCAGACTCCGCACTTCTGTGCCTCATGTGTGTAAGTTTGCCTGTCCACTAGTTTTATGTCAGTCTGACTGCTTAAACTCTGTGTGCCTTCATTTCCCTGTTCTAGAGATAAAATGTCTTGCTCCCAAATACTAAATTTTATTACATCCTATGTTTGTTTTATTTCAATTATAGTCATCTCATTAGGCTTCATGATATGGTAATCTGTATATGTAATGCTTTCTTAATAAATTATAGACTCCATAAAGATGTGCATTATTAATATATCATATTTGTTAATGTCAAGATGCCTAGCAGTGCCTCATATATTCAGTTTTATTAAATTTCTGAAAATTTACTGAAAAAATTAATAATTTTACTAAAGCATTAAATACTGTACCAAATATTTATTAAGTCCTTTCAATAAGTTGAAATTTTATAAATATGACTCATTTTCAACTTGCCTCCATGATTTATTTTTGTAAATATAATTTAAAGGGTTCATATATCATTAAATAGAAGTTTACAGACCTGATATGCCTAGAAATCACTTTGTAATTGTTTTCTTGGTCATATTTTTTTTTTTTTTTTTTTTTTTTATTATATTTTAAGTTCTAGGGTACATGTGCATAACGTGCAGGTTTGTTACATATGTATACTTGTGCAATGTTGGTGTGTTGCACCCATCAACTCGTCAGCACCCATCAATTCATCATTTATATCAGGTATAACTCCCCAATGCAATCCTCCCCTCCCCTCCCATGATAAGCCCAGTGTGTGATGTTCCCTTCCCGAGTCCAAGTGATCTCATTGTTCAGTTCCCACCTATGAGTGAGAACATGCGGTGTTTGGTTTTCTTCTTGTGATAGTTTGCTAAGAATGATGGTTTCCAGCTGCATCCATGTCCCTACAAAGGACGCAAACTCATCCTTTTTATGGCTGCATAGTATTCCATGGTGTATATGTGCCACATTTTCTTAATCCAGTCTGTCACAGATGGACATTTGGGTTGATTCCAAGTCTTTGCTATTGTGAATAGTGCTGCAATAAACATACGTGTGC
This sequence comes from Colobus guereza, assembly GCA_030247045.1. Taxonomy (NCBI): domain Eukaryota; kingdom Metazoa; phylum Chordata; class Mammalia; order Primates; family Cercopithecidae; genus Colobus; species Colobus guereza. The sequence continues at coordinate 1,792 of DAKLCV010000623.1, forward strand.
ATGTGTCTTTGTAGTAGAATAATTTATAATCCTTTGGGTATATACCCAGTAGTGGGATGGCTGGGTCATATGGTACATCTAGTTCTAGATCCTTGAGGAATCGCCATACTGTTTTCCATAATGGTTGAACTAGTTTACAATCCCACCAACAGTGTAAAAGTGTTCCTATTTCTCCACATCCTCTCCAACACTTGTTGTTTCCTGATTTTTTAATGATGGCCATTCTAACTGGTGTGAGATGGTATCTCATTGTGGTTTTGATTTGCATTTCTCTGATGGCAGTGATGATGAGCATTTTTTCATGTGTCTGTTGGCTGTATGAATGTCTTCTTTTGAGAAATGTCTGTTCATATCCTTTGCCCACTTTTTGATGGGGTTGTTTGTTTCTTTCTTGTATATTTGTCTGAGTTCTTTGTAGATTCTGGATATTAGCCCTTTGTCAGACGAGTAGATTGCAAAAATTTTCTCCCATTCTGTAGGTTGCCTGTTCACTCTGATGGTAGTTTCTTTGCTGTGCAGAAGCTCTTAGTTTAATGAGATCCCATTTGTCAATTTTGGCTTTTGCTGCCGTTGCTTTTGGTGTTTTAGACATGAAGTCCTTGCCCATGCCTATGTCCTGAATGGTACTACCTAGATTTTCTTCTAGGGTTTTTATGGTATTAGGTCTAACATTTAAGTCTCTAATCCATCTTGAATTAATCTTTGTATAAGGAGTAAGGAAAGGATCCAGTTTCAGCTTTCTACTTATGGCTAGCCAATTTTCCCAGCACCATTTATTAAATAGGAATCCTTTCCCCATTTCTTGTTTCTCTCAGGTTTATCAAAGATCAGACGGCTGTAGATGTGTGGTATTATTTCTGAGGACTCTGTTCTGTTCCATTGGTCTATAGCTCTGTTTTGGTACCAGTACCATGCTGTTTTGGTTACTGTAGCCTTGTAGTATAGTTTGAAGTCAGGTAGCGTGACGCCCAGCTTTGTCCTTTTGACTTAGGATTGTCTTGGCAATGCGGGCTCTTTTTGGTTCCATATGAACTTTAAAGCAGTTTTTTCCAATTCTGTGAAGAAACTCATTGGTAGCTTGATGGGGATGGCATTGAATCTATAAATAACCTTGGGCAGTATGGCCATTTTCACGATATTGATTCTTCCTATCCATGAGCATGGTATGTTCTTCCATTTGTTAGTGTCCTCTTTGATTTCACTGAGCAGTGGTTTGTAGTTCTCCTTGAAGAGGTCAAATCCTAGAAAACGTAGCATTTCTCTGTGTGATGTTAACATCATTCTCATCAAACAGTTGTTGCCTGAAGTTTCATTTGATGAATTTGATTTTTCTGAAATAGACAATTCTGGTTATTCAGATGATTCTGATGTTAGTTTTGTTTAGAAATAAGAATGGTTTTTATATTTCATTTTCACATTGAAAGTCAGTCAGATTTGCTTCAACCTCAGAGTGTGCTAGGGTAAAATTAAGTGAGCACTAAAAGCAAGCTGCACTTTTTGTTTTCTAAATGGAAAAGGGGTTAAGAAGTATTTATCCTTTGTAACTAAAAAAAAAAAACTGTTTTGAATCAGCTCTTTATAACCCTAAATTTTCTGACAAAACAGCTTCAGTTTTAATACCAATTAATTGACAGTCATGGGGCATATCTTCAGATCACTGAATACAATGTCTGAAGACTGACAGAATGAAACTACAAAAGATTTAGGGGTGTCTTCAAAGTATATAAAAGGGAACACTTTTGGAAAACGCATGAACAATAGAATAAGATTTGGCTTTATGACAGTAGCAGAAATGAATCTTTCTTCAAGAAAGACTTGAGGCACCCAGGTACAGCAACCCTTAGAATAAAGATAATTACATTTTTAAAGCTTGGGGTAGGTTAACTGAAACAGAAGAATTAGATATATTAGAAACTCAAGATAATAAGACTTTTTCTCAATGTTTGAGGTGTCAATTTTGGTAAGGGCTCAAAGGCAAAAGATACATAGAAAAGTGTCATAATTTCATTTATGTATGTATGTATGATTTTTTCCTCAAGAATATATAGCTTTTGGGTTTTCGTTTTGTTTTTGTTTTTTGCGACAGAGTTTCACTTTTGTTTCCCAGGCTGTGGTGCAATGGTGCAGTCTTGACTCACTGCAACCTCTGCCTCCAGAGTTCAAGTGATTCTTCTGCCATCTCCCAAGTAGATGGGATTACAGGGCCCACCACCACACCTGGCTTATTTTGTATTTTACTATAGATGAGTGTTGCAGGAAATCAGGGACCCCAAATAGAGGCACCAGCTGAAGCCACAGCAGAAGAACATAAATTGTGAAGATTTCATGGATTTTATTAGTTCCTCAAGTTAATACTTTTATAATTTCTTACACCTGTACACCTGTTTTACTGCAGTCTCTGAACATAAGTTGTGAAGATTTCATGGACATTTATCACTTCCCCAATCATACTCTTATAATTTCCTATGCCTGTCTTTAATCTCTTAATCCTGTCATCTTCATAAGATGAGGATGTATGTTATCTTAGGACCCTGTGATGATTATATGTACAAATTGTTTGTAAAACATTGAACAATATGAAATCTGGGCATCCTAAAAGAGCAGGATAACAGCAATTCTCAGGGAACAAGGAGATAACCATAAGGTCTGGCTGCCTGCAGGGGTGAGCAGAGAGTCATATTTCTCTTGCAGAAAGCAAATAGGAGAAATATCACTGAATTCTTTTCCCAGCAAGGAATAACCCTGGGAAAGGAATGCATTCCCAGGAGAGGTCTATAAATAGCCGCTCTGGGAGTATCTGTCTTATGCAGTTGAAGATAAGGGATGAAATACGCCCACTCTCCTGCAGTGCCCTCAGGCTTGCTGGGATTAGGAAATTCTAGCCTGGAAAATTCTAGTCAGATCAGTTCTCTGCTCTTGAACTCTGTCCTGTTAAGCTGTTTATTAATGACAACACATGCCTAATGGGACATGGAACCTCATAAATAATTCTAATTTTTCCCTGGCCTTGTGATCTTGTTCTGCCTCTCTGCCCTTGTGATCTTTTATTGCCCTTTGGAGCATGTGATCTTTGTTACTTACTCCCTATTCATACCCCACTGTCCTTTTGAAATCCCTAATAAAAACTCGCTGGTTTTGCAGCCCAAGGGGCATCAAAGAACCTGCCAACATGTGATGTGACCCCCGGAGGCCCAGCTGTAAAATTTGTCTCTTCGTACTCTTTCTCTTTATTTCTCAGACCGGCTGACACTTAGAGAAAATAGGAAAGAACCTACGTTAAAATATTTGGGCTGGTTCCCCGACAGCCGGGGTTTCACCATGTTGGTCAGTCTGGTCTCAAACTCCTGACCTCAGGTGATCAGCTCACCTTGGCCTCCCAACGTGCTGGGATTACAGGTGTGAGCCACCATGCCTGGCCTACAGGAATATGTAGCTTTTGTATGTTAGAATTCACTAGAACACAGACTCACTGATTCTAAATTTAATGATATTTTCCAACGTACAATACAGCCTTAAATAAAATACTATAGAGAAAAATTGTACTTCTAATATTATATACAGAAGCTTGCCATTCTAAACTTAAATCTTAACTATCTAGAAGCTGTGTTTTCCATATTATTGGAATTAAATAATTAATGCATCAGCCAACTATTCTTTTATAATCCTGTTACACACCAACATTCTGCTTCATGTTTTCACTTAATAACTTATAGATAAATATTACTTTATTTCTAGGTAAGATTGTGAGATGAACAAAACAAGGTAAAACAAGGTATTTATTTCAATTTCATCCTACATTTTTAGGTGAAGTTAAAATATTGAATATCACACTATTAGTATCTTAAGTATTGTATACTTAAGATCTTTCAGGGCATCTGCCTTCTGATAAATTGCACAGGTCTTACTTAGGATGATTGTCAGGGCACCATTTCAATGAAATGAATCTTAATGACTCCAACATTGATTAATTGCTTTTTGAGGGTTTTTGTGTTTCTATCTCCTTCAGTTCTGCTCTGATCTTAGTTATTTCTTGCCTTCTGCTAGCTTTTGAGTGTGTTTGCTCTTCCTCTCTAATTCTTTTAATTGTGATGTTAGAGTGTCAATTTTAGATCTTTCCTGCTTTCTCTTGTGGGAATTTAGTGCTATAAATTTCACACACTGCTTTAAATGTGTCCCAGAGATTCTGGTATGTTGTATCTTTGTTCTCATTGGTTTCAAAGAACATCTTTATTTCTGCTTTCATTTCGTTATGTACCCAGTAGTCATTCAGGAGCAGGTTGTTCAGTTTCCATGTAGTTGAGCGGTTTTGATTGAGTTTCTTAGTCCTGAGTTCTAGTTTGATTGCACTGTGGTCTGAGAGACAGTTTGTTATAATTTCTGTTCTTTACATTTGCTGAGGAGTGCTTTACTTCCAATTATGTGGTCAATTTTGGAATAAGTGCGATGTGGTGCTGAGAAGAATGTATATTCTGTTGATTTGGGGTGGAGAGTTCTATAGATGTTCATCAGGTCTGCTTGGTGCAGAGATGAGTTCAATTCCTGGATATCCTTGTTAACTTTCTGTCTCGTTGATCTGTCTAATGTTGACAGTGGAGTGTTGAAGTCTCCCATTATTATTGTATGGGAGTCTAAGTCTCTTTGTAAGTCTCCAAGGACTTGCTTTATGAATCTGGGTGCTCCTGTATTGGGTGCATATATATTAGGATAGTTAGCTCTTCCTGTTGAATTGATCCCTTTACCATTATGTAATGGCCTTCTTTGTCTCTTTTGATCTTTGATGGTTTAAAGTCTATTTTATCAGAGACTAGGATTGCAACCCCTGCTTTTTTTTGTTCTCCATTTGCTTGGTAGATCTTCCTCCATCCCTTTATTTTGAGCCTATGTATGTCTCTGCATGTGAGATGGGTCTCCTGAATACAGCAGACTGATGGGTCTTGACGCTTGATCCAGTTTGCCAGTCTGTGTCTTTTAATTGGAGCATTTAGTCCATTAACATTTAAGGTTAATATTGTTATGTGTGAACTTAATCCTGCCATTATGATATTAACTGGTTATTTTGCTCATTAGTTGATTTACATTTTGGCTTGTTTTTGCAATGGCTGGTACCGTTGTTCCTTTCCATGTTTAGGGCTTCCTTCAGGGTCTCTTGTAAGGCAGGCCTGGTAGTGACAAAATCTCTAAGCATTTGCTTATCTGTAAAGGATTTTATTTCTCCTTCACTGATGAAACTTAGTTTGGCTGGATATGAAATTCTGGGTTTAAAATTTTTTCTTTAAGAACGTTGAATATTGGCCCCACTCTTCTGGCTTGTAGAGTTTCTGCCGAGAGATCTGCTGTTAGTCTGATGGGCTTCCTTTGTGGGTAACCCGACCTTTCTCTCTGGCTGCCCTTAAGATTTTTCCTTCATTTCAACTTTGGTGAATCTGGCAATTATGTGTCTTGGAGTTGCCCTTCTGGAGGAGTATCTTTGTATGCTCTCTGTATTTCCTGAATTTGAATGTTGGCCTGCCCTACTAGGTTGGGGAAGTTCTCCTGGATGATATCCTGAAGAGTGTTTTCCAACTTGTTTCCATTCTCCCCTCACTTTCAGGCACCCCAATCAGACGTAGATTTGGTCTTTTACATAATCCCATACTTCTTGCAGGCTTTGTTCATTTCTTTTTCTTTTTTTCTTTTGGTTTCTCTTCTCGCTTCATTTCATTCATTTGATCCTCAATCGCTGATACTCTTCTTCCAGTTGATCGAGTCGGTTACTGAAGCTTGTGCATTCTGTTGATTTGGGGTGGAGAGTTCTATAGATGTCTATCAGGTCTGCTTGGTGCAGAGATGAGTTCAATTCCTGGATATCCTTGTTAACTTTCTGTCTCGTTGATCTGTCTAATGTTGACAGTGGAGTGTTGAAGTCTCCCATTATTATTGTATGGGAGTCTAAGTCTCTTTGTAAGTCTCAAGGACTTGCTTTATGAATCTGGGTGCTCCTGTATTGGGTGCATATATATTTAGGATAGTTAGCTCTTCCTGTTGAATTGATCCCTTTACCATTATGTAATGGCCTTCTTTGTCTCTTTTGATCTTTGATGGTTTAAAGTCTATTTTATCAGAGACTAGGATTGCAACCCCTTTTTTTGTTCTCCATTTGCTTGGTAGATCTTCCTCCATCCCTTTATTTTGAGCCTATGTATGTCTCTGCATGTGAGATGGGTCTCCTGAATACAGCAGACTGATGGGTCTTGACTTGATCCAGTTTGCCAGTCTGTGTCTTTTAATTGGAGCATTTAGTCCATTAACATTTAAGGTTAATATTGTTATGTGTGAACTTAATCCTGCCATTATGATATTAACTGGTTATTTTGCTCATTAGTTGATTTACATTTTGGCTTGTTTTTGCAATGGCTGGTACGGTTGTTCCTTTCCATGTTTAGGGCTTCCTTCAGGGTCTCTTGTAAGGCAGGCCTGGTGGTGACAAAATCTCTAAGCATTTGCTTATCTGTAAAGGATTTTATTTCTCCTTCACTGATGAAACTTAGTTTGGCTGGATATGAAATTCTGGGTTTAAAATTCTTTTCTTTAAGAACGTTGAATATTGGCCCCACTCTCTTCTGGCTTGTAGAGTTTCTGCCGAGAGATCTGCTGTTAGTCTGATGGGCTTCCCTTTGTGGGTAACCCGACCTTTCTCTCTGGCTGCCCTTAAGATTTTTCCTTCATTTCAACTTTGGTGAATCTGGCAATTATGTGTCTTGGGTTGCCCTTCTGGAGGAGTATCTTTGTGGCGTTCTCTGTATTTCCTGAATTTGAATGTTGGCCTGCCCTACTAGGTTGGGGAAGTTCTCCTGGATGATATCCTGAAGAGTGTTTTCCAACTTGGTTCCATTCTCCCCTCACTTTCAGGCACCCCAATCAGGCGTAGATTTGGTCTTTTTACATAATCCATACTTCTTGCAGGCTTTGTTCATTTCTTTTCTTCTTTTTCTTTTGGTTTCTCTTCTCGCTTCATTTCATTCATTTGATCCTCAATCGCTGATACTCTTTCTTCCAGTTGATCAGTCGGTTACTGAAGCTTGTGCATTTGTCACGTATTTCTCGTGTCATGGTTTTCATCTCTGTCATGTCGTTTATGACCTTCTCTGCATTAATTAGTCTAGCTGTCAATTCTTCCTCTTTTTCAAGATTTTTATTTCTTTCTTTGCGCTGAGTACGTAATTCCTCCTTTAGCTCTGAGAAGTTTGATGGACTGAAGCCTTCTTCTCTTCTCATCAAAGTCATTCTCTGACCAGCTTTGATCCGTTGCTGGCGATGGGCTGCGCTCCTTTGCAGGGGAGATGCGCTCTTATTTTTGAATTCCCAGCTTTTCTGCCCTGCTTTTCCCCATCTTTGTGGTTTTATCTGTCTCTGGTCTTTGATGATGGTGGCGCACTGATGGGGTTTTGGTATAAGTGTCCTTCCTGTTTGATAGTTTTCCTTCTGCCAGTCAGAACCCTCAGCTATAGGTCTGTTGGAATTGCTTGAGGTCCACTCCAGACCCTGTTTGCCTGGGTATCAGCAGCAGAGGTTGCAGAAGATAGAATATTGCTGAACAGCGAGTGTACCTGTCTGATTCTTACTTTGGAAGCTTCCTCTCAGGGGTGTACTCCACCCTGTGAGGTGTGGGGTGTCAGACTGCCCTAGTGGGGATGTCTCCCAGTTAGGCTACTCAGGGTCAGGGACCCACTTGAGCAGGCAGTCTGTCCCTTCTCAGATCTCAACCTCCGTGTTGGGAGATCCACTGCTCTTCAAAGTTGTCAGACAGAGTCGTTGGCGCCTGCACAAGTCTCTGCTGCTTCCCTGTTATTTTTTAGCTGAGCCTGTCCAGGCCAGAGGCAGTCTACAGAGACAGGCAGGTTTCCTTGAGCTGCTGTGAGCTCCACCCAGTTGGAGCTTGGCGGCTTTGTTTACTTAAGCCTCAGCAATGGCGGGCGCCCCTCCCCAGCCTCGCTGCTGCCTGCGGTTAGATCGCGCAGACTGCTGTGTTAGCAGGAGGGAGGCTCGGGCGTGGGACCCTCCCGGCCAGGCGTGGGGTATATTCTCCTGGTGTGCCCGTTATCCTATAGCGCAGTATTGGGGTGGGAGTTACCCGATTTTCCAGGTGTTGTGTGTCTCAGTTCCCTGGTTGGGAAAGGATTCCCTTCCCTTGCGCTTCCCAGGTGAGGCGATGCCTCGCCCTGGTTCAACTCTCGCTGGTCAGGCTGCAACAGCTGACCAGCACCGCTTGTCCGGCACTCACTAGTGAGATGACCCCAGTACCTCAGTTCAAAATGCAGAAATCACCGGTCTTCTGTGTCCTTGGCGCTGGGAGTTGGAGACTGCAGCTGTTCCTATTGGCCATCTTGCTCCATGTTTTATATTTTCACTGTTTATAAATCTCCTAATTTCATTTAAAAATTCTTAAGGATCTAATATTTTATATGAACTTATGCCAAGGAAGTTTGTTTAGAGTTCTAAATTGCCTTGTTTTTGGTATGTGGATAATGTTTATAATTCTTCAAGAATATAGCATATATCATATGTCAGATGTTCCTTCTATATTAAAATAATTTTTTGAATGTCTTTAAAACATACATGTCTCTACTTTTAAGCATTTTCTGGATCATCTCGCATTTACTCAAGTCTTATTCCTATTATATGTCTTAGCTAGAACTGCTGTTCAGTTGCTCCTCAAGATACAGCATTTGATACCCAGCAACATCAATTACTGGTCCCATCCTTTGTTAGTTTCAGTGTCAAACTTACAAAATAATTATGAATTAGTGGTTAAAGGTATTTATTTTTCAGATGTATTTGATATTATTGAAAGAAATAACCTCAACACCTGTTCTAATCCTATGAATGTCTTTAGAAGGTTACTGAAAGTTTCTTGTACTTGGATGGAGGTATTATTAATGGTAGGATTGGTCTCATCCTCCTACTGATTTGTCAATAGTAGGTCTTGTGCTCCCATTAGGCTGTGTGTGTGTGCCCATTACCAGCCTCTGCCCATCCTGTTTGAGTGGGCTCTGCTGGGCCCTGTTGACCAGCTACTCTTGGCCTCCATGAGATGTGCTCTCAGCTCCTGCTTATGAGTGAGAACATGCGCTGTTTCTTTGCTTGGCTCGTTTGCTTAACGTAATGTCCTCCAGCTCCATCCATGCTGCTGCCGATGACAGGGCTCTCCGCCATGTGGTGGA
>DAKLCV010000624.1:0-10990 GCA_030247045.1 Colobus guereza
TACTGTTGAAAATCCAGAAATCACTGGTCTCTGTGTCCTTTCACTGGAGTTAGAAGCTCTTCCTATTCGGCCATCGCTTCCATAGAGCTTCTTTCTGGTTTTAATTCAGGATATTTCACTTTCTCCAAAGTCTTCAATTCCTGCAAAATATCACTTTTCAGTTTTACAGGAACAGTGTTCAAACACTGCCTTATGAGAAAGAGGTAAAACTGAGTGGAATGCACATCACAAAGCAGTTTCTCAGAAAGTTTCTCTCCAGTTTTTATCTGAAGATATCTTATTTCCACAGCCTGAATGTGCTCAATGTCCTTCACTTTCCACATTAGTTTCAAAACATAGAAAAAGTTTTCTGTGAGATGAATAGACATATCTATCACAAGCAGTTTCAGAAAGCTTCTTTCCAGTTTTTGTCTGAGATATTTCTTTTTCACCATAGCAGTCTATATTCCCCGAATGTCCTCAGCTTTTTTCTCCAAATGGGATTCAATCTCTATGAGAAGAAAAGTATAACTGAGTGAATGCACATGTCACAAAGCAGCTCGAAATCTTCTCCAGTATCTATCTGAAGATGTTTCCTTTTTTCACTAAGCCTAGAGTGCTCCAGCATATTACTTCACAGACTAAACAAAACAGTGTTAGAATACTTCTCAATGAAAACAGAAGCTTAACTGTGTGAGTGGACTTCATGAGAGCAGTTTCACAGAAAGTTTTCTGTTTTTATGGAGGGTATTTCTTTTCAGCATATTCTTAAGAGCGTCCCAAATGTCCTTTCTCAGGTTCCACAGAAACAGTGATTTCAAACTGCTCAATCCAAAGAATGATTTAACTCTATGAGATGAATACACATCACAAGCAGTTACTGAAAGCTTCTCCAGTTTTTTGAAGATTTTCCTTTCACCACAAGCCTCAGCCACTTAATATCCCTTCACAGATTCTCAAAGACAGAGTTTCCAAACGGGGCAATGAAGTGTAAACTTTAACTCTGAAATGAATGCACGTCAGAGAAGTTTTGAACACTTTCTGGTTTTATTTCAGGATATTTCCATAGTCTTCAATATGCTGCAGTTTTTCAGTTTTACAGAACAGTGTTCAAACACTGCCTTATGAGAAAGAGGTATAACTCCTGAGTGAATGCACACATCACAAAGCAGTTTCTCAGAAAGCTTCTCCAGTTTTTATCTGAAGATAACCTTTTCACAGCCTGAATGTGCCGAATGTCCCTTCAAATCCGTCCATGATGCAGTTTCAAAACTGCATAGAGAAAAGTTTTATCTATGTGAAATGAATAGACATATCTATCAAAGCAGTTTCAGAAAGCTTCTTTCCAGTTTTGTCTGAGGATATTCCTTTTCACCATAGCCTTCATATGCTCCCAAAATGTCCCTGGTAGCTTTTTCTCCAAACAGGATTTCCATCTCTATGAGAAGAAAAGTATAACTCTGTGAGTGAATGCACACATCACAAAGCAGCCTCAGAAATCTTCTCCAGTATCTATCTGAAGATATTTTTCACCATTAAAGCTCCTGAGTATCCTTAGCTGATTAACCTAAAACAGTGTTAGAATACTGCTCAATGAAAACAGAAGCTTAACTGTGAGTGGAATTCACAAGAGCAGTTTCACAGAGTTTCTGGTTTTATCGGAGATATTTCTTTTCAGCATATTATTTAAGAGCATTCCCAAATGTCCAGAAACAGTGATTTAAAACTGCTCAATCCAAAGAATGATTTAACTCTGTGAGATGAATACACACATCACAAAGCAGTTGCTCAAAGTTTCTCCAGTTTTCATTGAAGACGTTTTCTCACCACAAGCCTCATGCACTTAATATCCTTCACAATTTCCTAAAAGATTTTCCAAACTGCTAGTAAGCTTTAACCTCTGAAATGAATGACATCAGAGAGCATTGGAATGCTTTTTTCTGGTTTTATTTCAGGATATTTCTTTTCGCCAGTCAATAGCTCAAAATATCTTTTTCACAGAACAGTGTTCAAACACTTGTGAGAAAGAGGTATAACTCCTGAGTGAATGCACACATCAAGTTCTCAGAAGTTTCTCTCATTTTTTCAAGATATCTTTTCACAGCCTGAATGTGCTCAAATGTCCCTTCAGCCTCATGATGCAGTTTCAAAACTAATAAGAGAAGTTATCTATGTGATGAATAGACATATCTGTCACAAAGCAGTTTCACAGAAAGTTCTTTCCAGTTTTTCTGAGATATTTCCTTTTCACCATAGCAGTAAATATACTCCTGAATGTCCTTAGCTTCTCCATGGATTTCAAACACCTATGAGAAGAAAAGTTTAACTCTGTGTGAAATGCATCACAAAGCATTTCTCAAATCTCTCAGTATCTATCTGAAGATATTTTGTTTTCACTGTAGCCCCAAATGTCTTATCCTTTCTAACTAAAACAATGTTAGACTACTCAATGAAAGAAGTTAACTGAGTGGACTTGATATGACCAGTGTTTCCTTTTTTTCTGAGATATCTTTTTCACATATCATAATCTACTCAAAATGTCCCAGTTTAACTTCTCCTGATGAGTATATCACACAGTCTCGCCTCCAGTATTTTTAAGACATTTCACCTAAGCAGTGCTACTTCCTCGTATGTTTTAGTGCTGAACACTTGAGAGTGACCTGGAGTGTTTTCAGAATGTTTCCTGGTTTTATCAGATTTTTTTCAGCATATTCTTAAGAGCATTCCAAATCCTTTCTCAGGTTCCACAGAAACAGTGATTTCAAACTGCTCAATCCAAAGAATGATTAACTCTATGAGATGAATAACACATCACAGTTGCTCGAAAGCTTCTCCAGTTTTCATTGAAGACGTTTTTCTCACCACAAGCCTGTGCCAATACCCTTCAAAGATTCCTCAAAGACAGTTTCCAAACTGGGCAATGTAATGTAAACTTTAACTCTGAAATGAATGCACACGTAGAGTTTTCTGGAATGCTTCTTTCTGGGTTTTATTTCAGGATATTTCACTTTTCACATAGTTTCAATGCGCAAAATATCACTTTTTCACTTCAGAAGAACAGTGTTCAAACACTGCCTTATGAGAAAGAGGTATAACTCCTGAGTGGAATGCACATCACAAAGCAGTTTCTCAGAAAGCTTCTCTCCAGTTTTATCTGAAGATATTCTTTTCACACACCTGAATGTGCTCCCAATGTCCTTCGCGAATCTCCATGATGCAGTTTCAAAACTGCAATATAGAAAAATTTTCTATGTGAGATGAATAGACATATCTATCACAAAGCAGTTTCACAGAAAGCTTCTTCCAGTTTTTTCTGAGGATATTTCCTTTTTTTCACCATAGCCCAAATGTGTCTTTTTTTTTCCAAACGGGATTCCCAATCTCTATGAGAAGAAAAGTATAACTGTGAGTGGAATACACGTCACAAAGCAGCTCCTCAGAAATCTTCTCTCCAGTATCTATCTGAAGATATTTTCGTTTTCACAAGCCTCAAAGCGCTCTGTGTATCCCTTAGCTGACTCACCTAGAGTGTTAGAATACTGCTCAATGAAAACAGAAGTTTAACTGTGCAGTGGAATTCACGTGACCTAGAGCAGTTTCACAGAGTTTTCCTTCTTTTATTGAGGGTTTCTTTTCAGCATATTCTTAAGCATTCCCAAATGTCCTTTTCACACAGAAACAGTGATTTCAAACTGCTCAATCCAAAGAATGATTTAACTCTATGAGATGAATACACACATCACAAAGCAGTTGCTCAAAGCTTTCTCAGTTTTCATTGAAGACGTTTCCTTTCTCACCACAAGCCAGGGCCACTTAATATCCCTTCACAGATTCCTCAAAGACAGAGTTTCCAAACTGGGCAATAGTGTTTTAACTCTGAAATGAATGCACGTCAGAGAGCAGTTTCTTGAACTTTCTGGTTTTATTTCAGGATATTTCACTTTTCACCATAGTCTTCAATGCTGCAAAATATCACTTTTCAGTTTTACAGGAACAGTGTTCAAACACTGCCTTATGAGAAAGAGGTATAACTGAGTGGAATGCACATCACAAGCAGTTTCTCAGAAAGCTTTCCAGTTTTTATCTGAAGATATCTCCTATTCCCCACAGGCCTGAATGTGCTCCTAATGTCCCTTAAATCCATTCCACAGTTTCAAAACTGTGTAATAGAAAAAGTTTTATCTATGTGAGATGAATAGACATATCTATACAAGCAGTTTCACAGAAAGCTTCTTTCCAGTTTTGTCTGAGATATTTCCTTTTCACCATAGCATCCATATTCCGAATGTCCTGTAGCTTTTTCTCCAAATGGATTCCCAATCTCTATGAGAAAAAATATAACTCTGTGAGTGGAATGCATGTCACAAAGCAGCTCCTCAGAAATCTCTCTCCAGTATCTATCTGAAGATATTTCCTTTTTCAAGCCTCAAAGCACTCAGTATCACTCACTGACTAAACAAAACAGTGTTAGAATACTGCTCAATGAAAACAGAAGCTTAACTGTGAGTGGACTTCATGTGAAAGAGCAGTTTCACAGAAAGTTTCCTTCTGGTTTTTTATCGGAGGTATTTCTTTTCAGCATATTCTTAAGAGTGTTCCCAAATGTCCTTTCTCAGGTTCCACAGAAACAGTGATTTCAAACTGCTCAATCCAAAGAATGATTTAACTCTATGAGATGAATACACATCACAAAGCAGTTCTGAAAGCTTCTGTCCAGTTTTCATTGAAGCGTTTCCTTTCTCACCACAAGCCTCAGTGCCACTTAATATCCCTTCACAGATTCCTCAAAGACAGAGTTTCCAAACTGGGCAATGAAGTGTAAGCTTTAACTCTCTGAAATGAATGCACACAGAGAGCAGTTTCTTGGAATGCTTTCTGGGTTTTATTTCAGGATATTTCACTTTTCACCATAGTCTTCAATGCTGCAAAATATCACTTTTCAGTTTTACAGGAACAGTGTTCAAACACTGCCTTATGAGAAAGAGTATAAATCCCTGAGTGGAATGCACACATCACAAAGCAGTTTCTCAGAAAGCTTCTCTCAGTTTTATCTGAAGATATCCCTATTTCACCACAGGCCTGAATGTCCTCAAAATCCCTTGAATCCATGACAGTTTCAAAACTGTAATAGAAGAAAGTTTTATCTATGTGAGATGAATAGACATCTATCAAAGCACAGAAAGCTTCTTTCCAGTTTTGTCTGAGGATATTTTTTCACCATAGCCTTTCCATATACCCGAATGTCCCTGGTAGCTTTTTCTCCAAGGGATTCCCAATCCTCTATGAGAAGAAAAGTATCTCTGTGAGGAATGCACACGTCACAAGCTCCTCAGAAATCTTCTCCAGTATCTATCTGAAGATATTTCCTTTTCATAAGCCTCAAATCACTCCCTGTTCCTTAGCTGACTAACCTAAAACAGTGTTAGAATACTGCTCAATGAAAACAGAAGCTTAACTGTGTGAGTGGAATTCACACCTAGAGCAGTTTCACAGAAGTTTCCTTCTGTTTATCAGAGGTATTTCTTTTTCATATTCTTAAGAGCGTTCCCAAATGTCCTTTCTCAGGTTCACAGAAACAGATTCAAACTGCTCAATCCAAGAATGATTTAACTCTATGAGATGAATACACATCAAAGCAGTTGCTCGAAAGCTTCTCTCCAGTTTTCATCGAAGATTTCCTTTTCACCACAAGCCTCTGGGTAATATCCCTTCACAGATTCCTAAAGACAGAGTTTCAAAGCAACTTATAAGCTTTAACACTCTGAAATGAATGCAGTCAGAGAGCAGTTTTGGAAAGTTTTTTCTGGGTTTTATTTCAGGATATTTCTTTTTCAGTCTTCAATATCAAAATATATCCTTTTTCAGTTTACAGAACAGTGTTCAACACTGCTTATGAAAGAGGTATAACTCTGAGTGGAATACACATCACAAAGCAGTTTCTCAGAAAGCTTCTCTCCAGTTTTATCTGAAGATATATCTCCTATTTCACAGCCTCTGCACTGAATGTCCTTCTGTCCATGATGCAGTTTCAAAACTGCAATAGAAGAAGTTTATCTATGTGAGATGAATAGACATATCTCAAAGCAGTTTCACAGAAAGTTTCTTTCAGTTTTGTCTGAGGATATTTCCTTTTCACCATAGCAGTAAATCTCAGAATGTCCAGCTTTTCTCAGCGTTCCATCTATGAGAAAAGTATAACTCTGAGTGGAATGCACACGTCAAAGCATTTCTCGAAATCTCTCTCAGTATCTATCTGAAGATATTTCCTTTTTCACCAGCCTCAAAGCGCTCCTGATATCCCTTAGCTGACCCATAAACAGTGTTAGAATACTGCTCAATGAAGAAAACTGTGGACTCTTTCACAGAAGTTTCCTTCTGTTTTTGGAGGATATTTCTTTTCAGCATATTCTTGAGCGTTCCCAAATGTTATTTCTCAGGTTCCACAGAAACATGATTCAAACTGCTCAATCAAAGAAATGATTTAACTATGAGATGAATACACACATCACAAAGCAGCTCCAAAACTTCTCTCCAGTTTTCATCGAAGACGTTTCCTTCTCACCACAAGCCTCAGGGGCTCTTAATATCCCTTCAAAGATTCCTCAAAAACAGAGTTTCCAAACTGGGCAATGTAAGTAAGCTTTAACTCTGTGAAATGAATACAGTCAGAGAGTTTCTTGGTCTTCTTTCTGGGTTATTTCAGGATATTTCACTTTTATAGTCTTCAATGCTGCAAAATATCACTTTTTCAGTTTTACAGAACAGTGTTCAAACTGCCTTATGAGAAAAGAGGTATAACTCTAGTGGAATGCACACATCACAAAGCAGTTTCTCAGAAAGCTTCTCTCCAGTTTTTTCTCTGAAGATATCTCCTTTCACCATAGGCCTGAATATGCTCCCAAATGTCCCTTCAGATCTGTCCATGACAGTTTCAAAACTGCGTAATATAAGAAAATTTTCTCTATGTGATGAATAGACATATCATCACAAGCAGTTTCACAGAAAGCTTCTTTCAGTTTTTTTTGAGGATATTTTTTCACCATAGCTCCATATACTCTCAATGTCCTGCAGCTTTTTTCCAAAGGATTCCCCAATCTATGAGAAAATATAACTCTGTGAGTGGAATGCACATCACAAAGCAGCTCCTAGAATCTTCTCTCCAGTATCTATCTGAAGATATTTCCTTTTCACCAAGCCTCAAAATGCTCCCAGTATCCTTAGCTGACTCACTAAAAGAGTGTTAGAATACTGCTCAATGAAACAGAAGCTTAACTGTGCAGTGGACTTCACGTGACCTAGAGCAGTTTCAGAAAGTTTCTTCTCTTTTGAGGTGTTCTTTTCACATATTCTTAAGCGTTCCCAAATGTCTTTTTTTTTTCCCAAAACCAGTTCAAACAGAGATTCAACTCTCAATCAAGAATGATTTAACTCTGAGATGATACACATCACAAAGCAGTTGCTCAAAACTTCTCTCCAGTTTTTTCGAAGACGTTTCCTTTCTCACACAAGCCAGGGGCACTTTTATCCCTTCATCAAGACAGAACCAAACAGGCAATGTAGTGTAAGCTTTAACTCTCTGAAATGAATGCACACGTCAGAGTGCAGTTTCTTGGAAACTTCTTTCTGGTTTTATTTCAGGATATTTCACTTTTCACATAGTCTTCAATGCTGCAAAATATCACTTTTCAGTTTTACAGGAACAGTGTTCAAACACTGCCTTATGAGAAAAGTATAACTCCAGTGGAATGCACATCACAAAGCAGTTTCTCAGAAGCTCTCTCCAGTTTTTTATCTGAAGATCTCCTTTTCACCATAGGCCTGAATGTGCTAATGTCCTTCATGAATTCTCATGACAGTTTCAAAACTGTGTAATAGAAGAAAGTTTTATCTATGTGAAATGAATGGATATCACAAAGCAGTTTCACAGAAAGCTTCTTTCCAGTTTTTGTCTGAGGATATTTCCTTTTCACCATAGCCTCCATATATACTCCGAATGTCCCTGGTCTTTTTTCTCCAAATGGGATTCCCAATCCTATGAGAAGAAAGTATAACTCTGTGAGTGAAATACAACAGCAGCTCCTCAGAAATCTTCTCTCCAGTATCTATCTGAAGATATTTCCTTTTCACCAGAAGCCTCAAATCCTTAGTATCCTTAGCTGACTAACTAAACATGTTAGAATACTGCTCAATGAAACAGAAGCTTAACTGTGAGTGGACTTCACGACCTAGAAGTTTCACAGAAGTTTCCTTCTGGTTTTGAGGGTTTCTTTTCAGCATATTCTTAAGAGCATTCCCAAATGTCCTTTCTCAGGTTCACAGAAACAGATTTCAAACTGCTCAATCCAAAAAGATTTAACTCTATGAGATGAATACACATCACAAAGCAGTTGCTCCTTCTCTCAGTTTTCATCAGAAGACGTTTCCTTTCTCACCACAAGCCTCTGGGTGTCCTTAATATCCTTCACAGATTCCTCAAAGACAGAGTTTCCAAACTGGGCAATTAGTGAGCTTTAACACTCTGAAATGAATGCACACGTCAGAGAGCAGTTTCTTTGAACTCTTCTTTCTGGGTTTTATTTCAGGATATTTCACTTTTTGCCATAGTCTTCAATACGCAGCAAAGTATCACTTTTTCAGTTTTACAGGAACTGTGTTCAAACACTGCCTTATGAGAAAGAGGTATAACTCCTGAGTGGAATGCACACATCAAAGCAGTTTCTCAGAAAGCTCTCTCCAGTTTTATCTGAAGATATCTCCTTTTCACCACAGGCCTGAATGTCCTGAATGTCCCTTCATGAATCCGTCCATGGCAGTTTCAAAACTGTGTAATAGAAAGTTTTATCTATGTGAGATGAATAGACATATCTATCACAAAGCAGTTTCACAGAAAGCTTCTTTCCAGTTTTGTCTGAGGATATTTCCTTTTCACCATAGCCTATATGCTGAATGTCCCTGGTTTTTTTCTCCAAAGGATTCCATCCTCTATGAGAAGAAAAGTATAACTCTGTGAGTAATGCACATGTCACAAAGCAGCTCCTCGAAATCTTCTCCAGTATCTATCTGAAGATATTTCCTTTTCACCATAAGCCTCAAAGCAGTATCCTTAGCTGACTAACCTAAAAAGTGTTAGAATACTGCTCAATGAAACAGAAGCTTAACTGTGAGTGGACTTCACGACCTAGAGTTTCAGAAAGTTTCCTTCTGGTTTTTGGAGGGTATTTCTTTTCAGCATATTCTTAAATTCCCAAATGTCCTTTCTCAGGTTCACAGAAACAGATTTCAAACTGCTCAATCCAAGAATGATTTAACTCTATGAGATGAATACACACATCACAAAGCAGTTGCTCAAAGCTTCTCTCCAGTTTTCATCAGAAGACGTTTCCTTTCTCACCACAAGCCTCTGGGTGCACTTAATATCCTTCGATTCCTCAAAGACAGAGTTTCCAAACTGGGCAATTAGTGAGCTTTAACACTCTGAAATGAATGCACACGTCAGAGCAGTTTCTTGGAACTTTTTTGGGTTTTATTCAGGATATTTCACTTTTCATAGTCTTCAATATGCAAAATCACTTTTTCAGTTTTACAGGAACAGTGTTCAAACACTGCCTTATGAGAAAGTATAACTCCTGAGTGGAATGCAGACATCACAAAGCAGTTTCTCAGAAAGCTTTCTCCAGTTTTATCTGAAGATATCTATTTCCACCAGCCTGAATGTGCTCCAATGTCCTTTCGAATCATCCATGATGCAGTTTCAAAACTGCATAATAGAAAAAAAGTTTATCTATGTGAGATGAATAGACATATCTATCACAAAGCAGTTTCACAGAAAGTTCTTTCCAGTTTTGTCTGAGGATATTTCCTTTTCACCATAGCTATACTCCTGAATGTCCCAGGACTTTTCTCCCAATGGGTTTAATCCTCTAGAAAAGTATAACTCTGTGTGGAATGCACATGTCAAAGCAGCTCCTCGAAATCTCTCTCCAGTATCTATCTGAAGATATTTCCTTTTCACCAGCCTCAAAGCTCCCAGTATCCCTTAGCTGACTAACCTAAAAGTGTTAGAATACTGCTCAATGAAAACAGCTTAACTGTGTGAGTGGACTTCATATGACCTGAGCAGTTTCACAGTTTCCTTCTGGTTTTTAGAGGTATTTCTTTTCAGCATATTCTTAAGAGTTCCCAAATGTCCTTTCTCAGGTTCCACAGAAACAGTGATTTCAAACTGCTCAATCAAAGAATAACTATGAGATGAATACACATCACAAGCAGTTGCTCCAGCTTCTCTCCAGTTTTCATCGAAGATGTTTCCTTCTCACCACTCCCTGGGCCTTAATCCTTCACAGATTCCTCAAAGACAGAGTTTCCAAACTGGGCAATGTAAGCTTTAACTCTGAAATGAATGCACACGTCAGAGAGCAGTTTCTTGAATGCTTTTTGGGTTATTTCAGGATATTTCACTTTCATAGTCTTCAAACTGCAAATATCACTTTTCACTTTACAGGAACAGTGTTCAAACACTGCCTTATGAGAAAAGAGGTAACTCCTGAGTGGAATGCACACATCACAAAGCAGTTTCTCAGAAAGCTTCTCCAGTTTTTCTGAAGATATCTCCTTTTCACCAGCCTGAATGTGCTCAAATGTCCCACTGTCCATGACGCAGTTTCAAAACTGTAATAAAGAAAATTTTATCTATGAGATGAATAGACATATCTATCACAAAGCAGTTTCACAGAAAGCTTCTTTCCAGTTTTTCTGAGGATATTTCCTTTTCACCATAGCCTCCATATACTCTGAATGTCCCTGGTGGCTTTTTTCTTTGGGGTGTTCCGGTCTCGGTTCTCATGGGTTCTGCTTCTGAGGTGTTTCTATAGCTGCTGAGTGTAGAAAGCACCGAGGAGGCTGTGCTCCCACCCCGTGAGCCTTCCAGGCATCATCCTCTCCCCTCAACGATGCGGCGCCATGGCACACCCAGAGGCTGTGCTCCTGTCCCGCTTAAGCCTTCCAGGCGTTG
>DAKLCV010000625.1:0-10989 GCA_030247045.1 Colobus guereza
ATCCCAAATATCACCTTGCAGATTCCAGGAAAAGAGTGTTAGCAAAGTGCTTCCTCAGGACTAAGCTGTAGCTCAGTGAGACAAATTCACAGAACAAAAGGAGATTCTCAAGCTTCTTTCCAGTTTATAACAGATGAAATTTCCTTAACCAGCATAAGGCGCAGTTCCATCCAAATCAGCCCTTCTCAGATATCTCAAGGAGGGAGTTAGTGGCGGCATCAGGAAACATGAGTGTAACTCCGTGAGATAAACTCCACATCAACAAGAATTTGCTAACAAAGCTTCTTTCTAGTTTTCATCTAAGGATATTTCCTTTGTCACCGTGAGGTTCATTGAGCTAAGAAGTCTCCCATTGCAGATTTCAAGAAAACTTTGTTAGCAAACTGACTACAGAAGAGAAACCTGTAACTCTATGAGTTGCATTCACACATCACAGTGCAGTTTCTCAGAAGGCTTCTTTCCAGTTTCTGTATGAGGATAATCCCTTTTGCTCCAAAGCCGTCAATGAGTTCCTAAATATAACTTTGCAGAATCCAGGACAACAGTGTTAGCAAGCTGTTCCAAGAAGGGCAGGGTGGAACTCTCAGAGATGAAGTCACACATCAGAGAGCAATCTCTCAGAAAGCTTGTCTCTAACAGTTATGTGAGGATACGTCCTCTTTCACTATGGGCTAATGGGATCCCAAATATCACTTTGCCCATTCCAGGAAAAGAGTGTTAGCAAAGTGCATCCTGAGGTCTAAGCTGTAACTCGGTGAGACAAATTCACAGAACACAAAGGAGTTTCTCAGAAAGCTTCTTTCCAGTTTTTAACATGTGAAATTTCCTTTATCAGTGCAAGCTGCAGTGCTATCCAAATCAGCCCTTCTCAGATATCTCAAGGAGAGATTTAGTGGCCTGCTCCAGGAAACATGAGTGTAACTCTGTGAGATAAACTCACACATCACCACGAAGTTGCTAGGAAAGCTTCTTTCTGGGTTTGATCTAAGGATCCTTCCTTTGTCACCGTGAGCTTCATTGAGCTAAGAAGTATCCCATTGCAGATTTCAAGAAAACTGTGTTAGCAAACTGACCACGGAAGAGGAACCTGTAACTCTGTGAGTTTCATTCACACATCACAGTGCAGTTTCTCAGCAGGCTTCTTTCCAGTTTCTGTATGAGGATAATCCCTTTTGCTTCATAGCCCTCAATGAGTTCCCAAATATCACTTTGCAGAATCCACGACAACAGCGTTAAGCTGTTCCAAGAATGGCAGGCGGAACTCTGAGAGATGAAGTCACACATCACAGAGCAATCTCTCAGCAACATTCTCTCTAACTGTTATGTGAGGTTATGTCCTCTTTCACTATAGGCTAATGGGATCCCAAATATCACTTTGCAGATTCCAGGAAAAGAGTGTTAGCAAAGTGCTTCCTGAGGACTAAGCTGTCACTCAGTGAGACAAATTCACAGAACACAAAGGAGTTTCTCAGAAACCTTCCTTCCAGGTTTTAAGATGAAATTTCCTTTATCAGCGCAAGCAACACTGCTATCAAATCAGCCCTTCTCAGATATCTCAAGGAGAGAGTTAGTGGCCTGCTCCAGGAAATATGAGTGTAACTCCGTGAGATAAACTCACACATCACAAGAAGTTCCTAAAAGCTTCTTTCTAGTTTTCATCTAAGGATATTTTCTTTGTCACCGTGAGCTTCATTGAGCTAAGTATCCCATTGCAGATTTCAAGAAAACTGTGTTAGCAAACTGACCACTGAAGAAACCTTTAACAATGTGAGTTGCCTTCAGACATCACAGTGCAGTTTCTCAGCAGGCTTCTTTCAGTTTCTGTATAAGGATATACCCTTTTGCTCCTTAGCCCTCAATGAGTTCCCAAATATCACTTTGCAGAATCCACGACAACAGTGTTAGGAAGCTGTTACAAGAATGCAGGGAGGAACTCTGAGAGATGAAGTCACACATCAGAGCAATCTCTCAGAAAGCTTCTCTCTAACTGTTATGTGAGAATATGTCCTCCTTCACTATGGGCTAATGGGATCCCAAATATGACTTTGCAGATTCCAGGAAAAGAGTGTTAGCAAAGTGCTTCCTGAGGACTAAGCTGTAGCTCAGTGAGACAAATACACAGAACAAAAGGAATTTCTCAAGCTTCTTTCCAGTTTTAACAGATGAAATTTCCTTTAGCAGCGCAAGCTGAGCTATCAAATCAGCCCTTCTCAGATATCCCAAGGAGAGTTAGGGGCCTGCTCCAGGAAACATGAGTGTAACTCCGTGAGATAAACTCACACATCACCATGAAGGTGCTAAGCAAGCTTCTTTCTAGTTTACATCTAAGGATATTTTCTTTGTCACCATGAGCTTCATTGAGCTAAGTATCCCATTGCAGATTTCAGGAAAACAGGGTTAGCAAACTGACCGCTGAAGAGAAACCTGTAACTCTGTGAGTTGCATTCACATATCACAGTGCAGTTTCTCAGCAGGCTTCTATCCAGTTTCTGTATAAGGATACTCCATTTGCTCCTTATCCATCAATGAGTTCCCAAATATCACTCTGCAGAATCCACGACAACAGTGTTAGCAAGCTGTTCCAAGAAGGGCAGGAGGAACTCTGAGAGATGAAGTCACACATCAGAGCAATCTCTCAAGCTTCTCTCTAAATGTTATGTGAGGATATGTCCTCGTTCAATATGGGCTAATGGGATCCCAAATATCACCTTGCAGATTCCAGGAAAAGAGTGTTAGCAAAGTGCTTCCTCAGGACTAAGCTGTAGCTCAGTGAGACAAATTCACAGAACAAAAGGAGATTCTCAAGCTTCTTTCCAGTTTATAACAGATGAAATTTCCTTAACCAGCATAAGCGCAGTTCCATCCAAATCAGCCCTTCTCAGATATCTCAAGGAGGAGTTAGTGGCCGGCATCAGGAAACATGAGTGTAACTCCGTGAGATAAACTCCACATCAACAAGAATTTGCTAACAAAGCTTCTTTCTAGTTTTCATCTAAGGATATTTCCTTTGTCACCGTGAGGTTCATTGAGCTAAGAAGTCTCCCATTGCAGATTTCAAGAAAACTTTGTTAGCAAACTGACTACAGAAGAAACCTGTAACTCTATGAGTTGCATTCACACATCACAGTGCAGTTTCTCAGAAGGCTTCTTTCCAGTTTCTGTATGAGGATAATCCCTTTTGCTCCAAAGCCGTCAATGAGTTCCTAAATATAACTTTGCAGAATCCAGGACAACAGTGTTGTAAGCTGTTCCAAGAAGGGCAGGGTGGAACTCTCAGAGATGAAGTCACACATCAGAGCAATCTCTCAGACTTGTCTCTAACAGTTATGTGAGGATACGTCCTCTTTCACTATGGGCCCCAATGGGATCCCAAATATCACTTTGCCCATTCAGGAAAAGAGTGTTAGCAAAGTGCATCCTGAGGTCTAAGCTGTAACTCGGTGAGACAAATTCACAGAACACAAAGGGTTTCTCAGAGCTTCTTTCCAGTTTTAACATGTGAAATTTCCTTTATCAGTGCAAGCTGCAGTGCTATCCAAATCAGCCCTTCTCAGATATCTCAAGGAGAGATTTAGTGGCCTGCTCCAGGAAACATGAGTGTAACTCTGTGAGATAAACTCACACATCACCACGAAGTTGCTAGGAAAGCTTCTTTCTAGTTTGATCTAAGGATATTTCCTTTGTCACCGTGAGCTTCATTGAGCTAAGATGTATCCCATTGCAGATTTCAAACTGTGTTAGCAAACTGACCACGGAAGAGGAACCTGTAACTCTGTGAGTTTCATTCACACATCACAGTGCAGTTTCTCAGCAGGCTTCTTTCAGTTTCTGTGAGGATAATCCCTTTTGCTTCATAGCCCTCAATGAGTTCCCAAATATCACTTTGCAGAATCCACGACAACAGCGTTATAAGCTGTTCCAAGAATGGCAGGCGGAACTCTGAGAGATGAAGTCACACATCAGAGAGCAATCTCTCAGCAACATTCTCTCTAACTGTTATGTGAGGTTATGTCCTCTTTCACTATGGGCCCCAATGGGATCCCAAATATCACTTTGCAGATTCAGGAAAAGAGTGTTAGCAAAGTGCTTCCTGAGGACTAAGCTGTCACTCAGTGAGACAAATTCACAGAACACAAAGGGTTTCTCAGAAACCTTCCTTCCAGGTTTTAAGAGATGAAATTTCCTTTATCAGCGCAAACATCACTGCTATCCAAATCAGCCCTTCTCAGATATCTCAAGGGAGAGTTAGTGGCCTGCTCCAGGAAATATGAGTGTAACTCCGTGAGATAAACTCACACATCACAAGAAGTTCCTAAGAAAGCTTCTTTCTAGTTTTCATCTAAGGATATTTTCTTTGTCACCGTGAGCTTCATTGAGCTAGAAGTATCCCATTGCAGATTTCAGGAAAACTGTGTTAGCAAACTGACCACTGAAGAGAAACCTTTAACAATGTGAGTTGCCTTCAGACATCACAGTGCAGTTTCTCAGCAGGCTTCTTTCAGTTTCTGTATAAGGATATACCCTTTTGCTCCTTAGCCCTCAATGAGTTCCCAAATATCACTTTGCAGAATCCACGACAACAGTGTTAGGAAGCTGTTACAAGAATGCAGGGAGGAACTCTGAGAGATGAAGTCACACATCAGAGAGCAATCTCTCAAGCTTCTCTCTAACTGTTATGTGAGATATGTCCTCCTTCACTATAGGCTAATGGGATCCCAAATATGACTTTGCAGATTCAGGAAAAGAGTGTTAGCAAAGTGCTTCCTGAGGACTAAGCTGTAGCTCAGTGAGACAAATACACAGAACAAAAGGAATTTCTCAAGCTTCTTTCCAGTTTTAACAGATGAAATTTCCTTTAGCAGCGCAAGCCTGAGCTATCCAAATCAGCCCTTCTCAGATATCCCAAGGAGAGAGTTAGGGGCCTGCTCCAGGAAACATGAGTGTAACTCCGTGAGATAAACTCACACATCACCATGAAGGTGCTAAGCAAGCTTCTTTCTAGTTTACATCTAAGGATATTTTCTTTGTCACCATGAGCTTCATTGAGCTAAGTATCCCATTGCAGATTTCAGGAAAACAGGGTTAGCAAACTGACCGCTGAAGAGAAACCTGTAACTCTGTGAGTTGCATTCACATATCACAGTGCAGTTTCTCAGCAGGCTTCTATCCAGTTTCTGTATAAGGATACTCCATTTGCTCCTTATCCATCAATGAGTTCCCAAATATCACTCTGCAGAATCCACGACAACAGTGTTGTAAGCTGTTCCAAGAAGGGCAGGAGGAACTCTGAGAGATGAAGTCACACATCAGAGAGCAATCTCTCAAGCTTCTCTCTAAATGTTATGTGAGGATATGTCCTCGTTCAATATAGGCCCCAATGGGATCCCAAATATCACCTTGCAGATTCCAGGAAAAGAGTGTTAGCAAAGTGCTTCCTCAGGACTAAGCTGTAGCTCAGTGAGACAAATTCACAGAACAAAAGGAGATTCTCAAGCTTCTTTCCAGTTTATAACAGATGAAATTTCCTTAACCAGCATAAGCAGTTCCATCCAAATCAGCCCTTCTCAGATATCTCAAGGAGAGTTAGTGGCGGCATCAGGAAACATGAGTGTAACTCCGTGAGATAAACTCCACATCAACAAGAATTTGCTAACAAAGCTTCTTTCTAGTTTTCATCTAAGGATATTTCCTTTGTCACCGTGAGTTCATTGAGCTAAAGTCTCCCATTGCAGATTTCAAGAAAACTTTGTTAGCAAACTGACTACAGAAGAAACCTGTAACTCTATGAGTTGCATTCACACATCACAGTGCAGTTTCTCAGAAGGCTTCTTTCCAGTTTCTGTATGAGGATAATCCCTTTTGCTCCAAAGCCGTCAATGAGTTCCTAAATATAACTTTGCAGAATCCAGGACAACAGTGTTGCAAGCTGTTCCAAGAAGGGCAGGGAGGAACTCTGAGAGATGAAGTCACACATCAGAGAGCAATCTCTCAAGCTTGTCTCTAACAGTTATGTGAGGATATGTCCTCTTTCACTAGGCTAATGGGATCCCAAATATCACTTTGCCCATTCCAGGAAAAGAGTGTTAGCAAAGTGCATCCTGAGGACTAAGCTGTAACTCGGTGAGACAAATTCACAGAACACAAAGGGTTTCTCAAGCTTCTTTCCAGTTTTAACATGTGAAATTTCCTTTATCAGTGCAAGCTGCAGTGCTATCCAAATCAGCCCTTCTCAGATATCTCAAGGAGAGATTTAGTGGCCTGCTCCAGGAAACATGAGTGTAACTCTGTGAGATAAACTCACACATCACCACGAAGTTGCTAGGAAAGCTTCTTTCTGGGTTTGATCTAAGGATCCTTCCTTTGTCACCATGAGCTTCATTGAGCTAAGTATGTCCCATTGCAGATTTCAAGAAAACTGTGTTAGCAAACTGACCACGGAAGAGGAACCTGTAACTCTGTGAGTTTCATTCACACATCACAGTGCAGTTTCTCAGCAGGCTTCTTTCCAGTTTCTGTATGAGGATAATCCCTTTTGCTCCTTAATGAGTTCCCAAATATCACTTTGCAGAATCCACGACAACAGCGTTAGCAAGCTGTTCCAAGAATGGCAGGGAGGAACTCTGAGAGATGAAGTCACACATCAGAGCAATCTCTCAGCAACATTCTCTCTAACTGTTATGTGAGGTTATGTCCTCTTTCACTATAGGCCCCAATGGGATCCCAAATATCACTTTGCAGATTCAGGAAAGAGTGTTAGCAAAGTGCTTCCTGAGGACTAAGCTGTCACTCGGTGAGACAAATTCACAGAACACAAAGGAGTTTCTCAGAAACCTTCCTTCCAGGTTTTAAGAGATGAAATTTCCTTTATCAGCGCAAACATGCTATCCAAATCAGCCCTTCTCAGATATCTCAAGGAGAGAGTTAGTGGCCTGCTCCAGGAAACATGAGTGTAACTCCGTGAGATAAACTCACACATCACAAGAAGTTCCTAGAAAGCTTCTTTCTAGTTTTCATCTAAGGATATTTTCTTTGTCACCGTGAGCTTCATTGAGCTAAAGTATCCCATTGCAGATTTCAAGAAAACTGTGTTAGCAAACTGACCACTGAAGAAAACCTGTAACAATGTGAGTTGCCTTCAGACATCACAGTGCAGTTTCTCAGCAGGCTTCTTTCCAGTTTCTGTATAAGGATATACCCTTTTGCTCCTTAGCCCTCAATGAGTTCCCAAATATCACTTTGCAGAATCCACGACAACAGTGTTAGGAAGCTGTTACAAGAATGCAGGGAGGAACTCTGAGAGATGAAGTCACACATCAGAGCAATCTCTCAAGCTTCTCTCTAACTGTTATGTGAGAATATGTCCTCCTTCACTATGGGCTAATGGGATCCCAAATATGACTTTGCAGATTCAGGAAAGAGTGTTAGCAAAGTGCTTCCTGAGGACTAAGCTGTAGCTCAGTGAGACAAATACACAGAACAAAAGGAATTTCTCAAGCTTCTTTCCAGTTTTAACAGATGAAATTTCCTTTAGCAGCGCAAGCGCAGGGCTATCCAAATCAGCCCTTCTCAGATATCTCAAGGAGAGTTAGTGGCCTGCTCCAGGAAACATGAGTGTAACTCCGTGAGATAAACTCACACATCACCATGAAGGTGCTAAGCAAGCTTCTTTCTAGTTTACATCTAAGGATATTTTCTTTGTCACCATGAGCTTCATTGAGCTAAGTATCCCATTGCAGATTTCAGGAAAACAGGGTTGTAAACTGACCGCTGAAGAAACCTGTAACTCTGTGAGTTGCATTCACATATCACAGTGCAGTTTCTCAGCAGGCTTCTATCCAGTTTCTGTATAAGGATACTCCATTTGCTCCTTATCCATCAATGAGTTCCCAAATATCACTCTGCAGAATCCACGACAACAGTGTTAGTAAGCTGTTCCAAGAAGGGCAGGAGGAACTCTGAGAGATGAAGTCACACATCAGAGAGCAATCTCTCAAGCTTCTCTCTAAATGTTATGTGAGGATATGTCCTCGTTCAATATAGGCTAATGGGATCCCAAATATCACCTTGCAGATTCCAGGAAAAGAGTGTTAGCAAAGTGCTTCCTCAGGACTAAGCTGTAGCTCAGTGAGACAAATTCACAGAACACAAAGGAGATTCTCAAGCTTCTTTCCAGTTTATAACAGATGAAATTTCCTTAACCAGCATAAGCGCAGTTCCATCCAAATCAGCCCTTCTCAGATATCTCAAGGAGAGTTAGTGGCCTGCATCAGGAAACATGAGTGTAACTCCGTGAGATAAACTCCACATCAACAGAATTTGCTAACAAAGCTTCTTTCTAGTTTTCATCTAAGGATATTTCCTTTGTCACCGTGAGGTTCATTGAGCTAAGAAGTCTCCCATTGCAGATTTCAAGAAAACTTTGTTAGCAAACTGACTACAGAAGAAACCTGTAACATGAGTTGCATTCACACATCACAGTGCAGTTTCTCAGAAGGCTTCTTTCCAGTTTCTGTATGAGGATAATCCCTTTTGCTCCAAAGCCGTCAATGAGTTCCAAATATAACTTTGCAGAATCCAGGACAACAGTGTTAGCAAGCTGTTCCAAGAAGGGCAGGGTGGAACTCTCAGAGATGAAGTCACACATCAGAGCAATCTCTCAAGCTTGTCTCTAACAGTTATGTGAGGATACGTCCTCTTTCACTATAGGCCCCAATGGGATCCCAAATATCCTTTGCATTCAGGAAAGAGTGTTAGCAAAGTGCATCCTGAGGTCTAAGCTGTAACTCAGTGAGACAAATTCACAGAACACAAAGGAGTTTCTCAAGCTTCTTTCCAGTTTTAACATGTGAAATTTCCTTTATCAGTGCAAGCTGCAGTGCTATCCAAATCAGCCCTTCTCAGATATCTCAAGGAGAGATTTAGTGGCCTGCTCCAGGAAACATGAGTGTAACTCTGTGAGATAAACTCACACATCACCACGAAGTTGCTAGGAAAGCTTCTTTCTGGGTTTGATCTAAGGATCCTTCCTTTGTCACCGAGCTTCATTGAGCTAAGAAGTATCCCATTGCAGATTTCAAGAAAACTGTGTTAGCAAACTGACCACGGAAGAAACCTGTAACTCTGTGAGTTTCATTCACACATCACAGTGCAGTTTCTCAGCAGGCTTCTTTCCAGTTTCTGTATGAGGATAATCCCTTTTGCTCCATAGCCCTCAATGAGTTCCCAAATATCACTTTGCAGAATCACGACAACAGCGTTAGCAAGCTGTTCCAAGAATGGCAGCGGAACTCTGAGAGATGAAGTCACACATCAGAGCAATCTCTCAGAAACATTCTCTCTAACTGTTATGTGAGGTTATGTCCTCTTTCACTATAGGCCCCAATGGGATCCCAAATATCACTTTGCAGATTCCAGGAAAAGAGTGTTAGCAAAGTGCTTCCTGAGGACTAAGCTGTCACTCAGTGAGACAAATTCACAGAACACAAAGGAGTTTCTCAGAAACCTTCCTTCCAGGTTTTAAGAGATGAAATTTCCTTTATCAGCGCAAGCAGCTGCTGCTATCCAAATCAGCCCTTCTCAGATATCTCAAGGAGAGTTAGTGGCCTGCTCCAGGAAACATGAGTGTAACTCCGTGAGATAAACTCACACATCACAAGAAGTTCCTAAGAAAGCTTCTTTCTAGTTTTCATCTAAGGATATTTTCTTTGTCACCGTGAGCTTCATTGAGCTAGAAGTATCCCATTGCAGATTTCAAGAAAACTGTGTTAGCAAACTGACCACTGAAGAAACCTTTAACAATGTGAGTTGCCTTCACACATCACAGTGCAGTTTCTCAGCAGGCTTCTTTCCAGTTTCTGTATAAGGATATATACCCTTTTGCTCCTTAGCCTCAATGAGTTCCCAAATATCACTTTGCAGAATCCACGACAACAGTGTTAGGAAGCTGTTACAAGAATGCAGGGAGGAACTCTGAGATGAAGTCACACATCAGAGCAATCTCTCAAGCTTCTCTCTAACTGTTATGTGAGAATATGTCCTCCTTCACTATGGGCTAATGGGATCCCAAATATGACTTTGCAGATTCAGGAAAGAGTGTTAGCAAAGTGCTTCCTGAGGACTAAGCTGTAGCTCGGTGAGACAAATACACAGAACAAAAGGAATTTCTCAAGCTTCTTTCCAGTTTTAACAGATGAAATTTCCTTTAGCAGCAAGCTGCAGCTATCCAAATCAGCCCTTCTCAGATATCTCAAGGAGAGTTAGTGGCCTGCTCCAGGAAACATGAGTGTAACTCCGTGAGATAAACTCACACATCACCATGAAGGTGCTAAAAGCTTCTTTCTA
Source organism: Colobus guereza (assembly GCA_030247045.1). Lineage (NCBI taxonomy): Eukaryota > Metazoa > Chordata > Mammalia > Primates > Cercopithecidae > Colobus > Colobus guereza. Next base: position 10,342 of record DAKLCV010000625.1, read on the forward strand.
GTTTACATCTAAGGATATTTTCTTTGTCACCATGAGCTTCATTGAGCTAAGTATCCCATTGCAGATTTCAGGAAAACAGGGTTAGCAAACTGACACTGAAGAGAAACCTGTAACTCTGTGAGTTGCATTCACATATCACAGTGCAGTTTCTCAGCAGGAGCCCCTGAACCTGGAAGCTAACAATTTCATGACATCTGCTAACTCACAATCAACTAGTTTATAAGTGATATTTCTGGCTGGGCTCGGTCGCTCACACCTGTAAACCCAACACTTTGGGAGACTGAGGGGCGGATCACCTGAGGTCAGGAGTTTGAGACCAGCCTGGCCAACATGGTGAAACCCCATCACTATGAAAAATACAAAAATTAGCCGAGCGTGGTGGTGCATGCCTGTAATCTCGGTAATCCCAGCTACTTGGGAGGCTCAGGCAAGAGAATTGCTTGAGCCCGGGAGGCAGAAGTTGCAGTGAGCTGAGATGGTGCCACTGCATTCCAGCCTGGGTGACAGAGCAAGACTGTCTCAGAACAAGTTGTCTTTCTATGTTAGGACTCCATTTCTCCATTTTCCGGCAATATGGTAGACTGTCTAAAGTGAAAACCACCGGGGCAGTGGCTCATGCCTGTGATCTCAGCACTTGGGTAGGTCAAG
>DAKLCV010000626.1:0-10988 GCA_030247045.1 Colobus guereza
AAAACACTCAAAGAAATCAGGGATGACACAGCTGAAAAATTTGCTCATGGACAGGAAAAATCAATATTATTGAGCATGTACCCATGCCTAAAGCAATTAACAGGTTGAATCTATTCTTATAAACCACAAATGACATTTTTTCTGAGATAGTTGCACTCTCAAATGGAGTGTACATCTCAAAGAATCTGCCTGCTGGGTTCAATTCTCCTGCCTCAGTCTGTTGAGTACTGGGATTTCAATGCCAACATGTCTGGCTATTTTGTAAGTAGAGATGGGGTTTCTCCATTGGTCAGGCTGGTCTAATTCTGACCTCATCTGCACCTTGGCCTCCCAAAATGCTGAGATTCAGGCATGAGACATGGCTTTGAATGACATTTCTTACAAAAAAAGATTAAAAAACATATGGAATCAAAAAGGAGCCTGAATAGCCAAAATTCTAGCAAAGAACAAATGGTGCAGTTCAGGTCTGAATTGGTCTATTTGCACTGCAAAAATTGCAGATTTCTAATTCAAACTATATAGCTACCACTATAATTCGATGCTTTACCCCAATTTAATGAAATAAAACCGTAATTTTAGATTCCATTGTGGAGTCAAACATCAGGCATTTGAAGTATTGCTGTAGGCGGTACAAAAACAGCAATGCGGGAGTCATCTTGCGACCATTGCATCTTAACTCCTTTCCGTAGAACAGAATAGGAGCTACCATCGAGAAATACTCATGCTGCTTTATGTAAGAAACTAATCTCCACGCCTAAACCTGGCTGGACATGTCTTCAACGGCAAAACTCTCAAATGGACTCTGTCACTAAACAAAAAGGTGGCTCTCACCATGGGGAAAGAGGATTTTGCAGTTTTCAAACAAATCAGCCAGGACTATCTCATCAATGGGCTACAAATTAAAGTAATTGTCAGAATCGAGCGACTTGGGGATAGATACTATTAGTGCCCTTTCATATACTTTCTTCGTAGATCAAAAGTCTATTGGATGTTGAATAGAAATCCCTTGCCGGTTTATCCTTTTGTATCAGGCACGTTTCACCCATCTTAGTTTACACAAAATCAACTCAACTAATTTAACTTTCAGAAATGTACTTCTAACTTTCTAAGATCTGATTCACTTAGAGATTTTGACAGTCAACAAATTCCATTCTTATTAGAGGCTCCGAGAATAACCGGATCAGTTAGATAATGGTGGCATGTACCACCATTCCCATAAATAGAGCTTAGAAGGGATCTATCCAGCTAAGGCCGCATTTGAATTGGGGAGGCATCTCCAGCCCAGGGTCTTGCCAGGAAATTGTAAAACACGACTTTATTGAAAAAGTGGTCCCAGAAGATGGTAAAATTGCGAGCTGCAACCCAATAGCAGTAGCAAAATTGATAACTGCAACTTGAGGCATGTTATCTAAAATCCATTGTGACAATGAAACGCTTGTTATGACTTGAGCGACTGCTGATTGTTAAATTACCTGGGTGTAATGACCCTGGAACTGTCTGAACAGCTAATCTTGCGAAAAGGAACTAGGCTAATCAGCAGCTGGGATCAACGTGATGGAGGTTAAAAGGGGCATCTGGGGTCAACATAGGACAATGCCGTCTGGCACATCATCATCCATAGAATAGTATGCCCTAAGAATGAGCTGCCCCAAAGTGGACAAGTTTTCATCCAGTGCATGAGTACGAAGTTGCCATCCGATCTTCCATCACTGAACCTCCCTAAACAGGAGTGATCCAAATCGACAAAGCTAGCCCATTATTGGCTGGACAGCTAAGCCTGCGAATGATTTCGTTTCTTTTTAGCTGACATCCTGCCCACTTAAAGACCCAACTTATAATGGCGGATAAAATGTCAATGGGTTGGGAAAATCGGAGTGCAAGCTATATAACTTAAAGACCAGGCTTGGCCTGCAACAGATAAAATCCAGACTAAATGCAGTCATCTGCAGCAAGGAGAACCCGACGCCACCATAGCGGATTTGAAAAGTCAATGAACAAGCCCATCAAGATTTCTATTTTCCTGAGGGGACTAACTTATAGGAACCGAACACACTGTCAGGTTGAAAGCTTTGCATTGCAAAACCTTTCACTCCGGAGATATGCAACCCAGGGGTTCTTCAGACAATGCAACCAAAAGCAAAATGATGATCAGTGAGCCTCTAATCAATCGCCAAGCCAAAGTTGGGATTACACTGATGCTCAGGCGAATTTTACCGCATTCTATCATTAAACTCATTGTCAATCAAAACGGAGTCCTCAACTGGGTGCCCACTGAGTGTGGCTACAAAGAAACTATCAAAACAATCCTGAGGTTTGTAGAGTTGTAGTGAAGGCAGTTTAGGTGAGAAAACTTCCGTCTATTACAATAGTATTCTATGTTGTCGGTAGAAAAATATGTTTCCATCTAGTTCCAATTAGTGCTGAGGTCGTCTATAACCCTTAACTGGCAACTTAATGTTACAAGAAGAAAGCTATAATATCTGTTAGCCTTGTACAATCTAGTGTCCACAAGGAATGTGGTACAAATGCCTGAGTCAAACTAGTTTAGAATGTTGGCGGGTTACAAACCCATGTGGGAAAAACAAATGCCAGTCATCCCATGTAGCCCTGGCTGGGAAAAAGTGTTGATAACTTTCCAGGTATCCAGGACAAAATAAGACAAGTACCTCTGAGCCACTGACGGTTTAAAAGGAACTCTGGATAGCACATATCTATGGTTTTCTTAACAACTTTTATGTTTGCTCAGTAAGCACTTAGTTACATTGTGAGGGAGTATGCGGGAAATGCCACTCCCTGTTACATGATGTCAGTATGATACGGAGTTGTCGGGCCGGTACTTCAACTATTAATAGAACATGGAATCGAAATGTGGGATGGTCCTTGCCTTAGAATCCCAATAGGGGAACAGCGGCTTACCGCCCAGGGATGTGCCTCATAAACCCGGCGTAGTCTCACTTTAGTGATAACTTGGATGCAGGACTATCTTCCTTCAATTTTGTTACGGCAAAGTGAACAAGGAACGTAACGCTTAACGACTGCTATTACTGCTTCAAGGCTGCGACTGTATGTTGCGGGGCAACGTCTGCAGAACAACTTTTTAGAGGCCCAGTTTTGGAGAAATCCTGGACTTCAGGCTAATTCGGATATAAGAGATTGGGGTTAAGCCGCTCTTAGCTGCAAACCCTGTTAAAAAATTACGTACATATTTCAGGGGTTCTATCATGGGTGTAAATGCAGGGGTAAAAACGGTCCCTGTAGTATTGCATAGCAATTCTTTGCCTGTTCTTGAAAAAGGGGGAGCTCCCAGCGCAAGGACACAGAAGACCGTGATTTCTGCATTTTCAACTGAGGTACTGGGGTCATCTCACCAGTGAGTGCCGGACAATCGGTGCTGGTCAGCTGTTGCAGCCCGACCAGCGAGAGCTGAACCAGGGCAAGGCATCGCCTCACCTGGGAAGTGCAAGGGGAAGGAATCCCTTTTCCCAACCAGGGAACTGAGACACACAACACCTGGAAAATCGGGTAACTCCCACCCCAATACTGCGCTATAGGATAACGGGCACACCAGGAGAATATACCCCACGCCTGGCCGGGAGGGTCCCACGCCCGGAGCCTCCTCCTTGCTAACACAGCAGTCTGCGGCGATCTAACCGCAGGGCAGCAGCCAGGCTGGGGGAGGGGCGCCCGCCATTGCTGAGGCTTAAGTAGGTAAACAAAGCCACTGGAAGCTCCAACTGGGTGGAGCTCACAGCAGCTCAAGGAAACCTGCCTGTCTCTGTAGACTCCGCCTCTGGGGACAGGGCTCAGCTAAAAAATAACAGGAAGCAGCAGAGACTTGTGCAGGCGCCGAACGACTCTGTCTGACAACTTTGAAGAGAGCAGTGGATCTCCCAACACGGAGGTTGAGATCTGAGAAGGGACAGACTGCCTGCTCAAGCGGGTCCCTGACCCCTGAGTAGCCTAACTGGGAGACATCCCCACTAGGGGCAGTCTGACACCCCACACTCACAGGGTGGAGTACACCCTGAGAGGAAGCTTCCAAAGTAAGAATCAGACAGGTACACTCGCTGTTCAGCAATATTCTATCTTCTGCAACCTCTGCTGCTGATACCCAGGCAAACAGGGTCTGGAGTGGACCTCAAGCAATCTCCAACAGACCTATAGCTGAGGGTTCTGACTGGCAGAAGGAAAACTATCAAACAGGAAGGACACCTATACCAAAACCCCATCAGCCACCATCATCAAAGACCAGAGACAGATAAAACCACAAAGATGGGGAAAAGCAGGGCAGAAAAGCTGGGAATTCAAAAATAAGAGCGATCTCCCTGCAAAGGAGTGCAGCCCATCGCCAGCAACGGATCAAAGCTGGTCAGAGAATGACTTTGATGAGAAGAGAGAAGAAGGCTTCAGTCCATCAAACTTCTCAGAGCTAAAGGAGGAATTACGCACCAGCGAAAGAAACTAAAAATCTTGAAAAAGAGTGGAAGAATTGACAGCTAGACTAATTAATGCAGAGAAGGTCATAAACGATATGACAGAGATGAAAACCATGACACGAAATACGGACAAATGCACAAGCTTCAGTAACCGACTCGATCAACTGGAAGAAAGAGTATCAGCGATTGAGGATCAAATGAATGAAATGAAGCAAGAAGAGAAACCAAAAGAAAAAGAAGAAAAAGAAATGAACAAAGCCTGCAAGAAGTATGGGATTATGTAAAAGACCAAATCTACGTCTGATTGGGGTGCCTGAAAGTGAGGGGAGAATGGAAACAAGTTGGAAAACACTCTTCAGGATATCATCCAGGAGAACTTCCCAACCTAGTAGGGCAGGCCAACATTCAAATTCAGGAAATACAGAGAACGCCACAAAGATACTCCTCCAGAAGGGCAACTCCAAGACACATAATTGCCAGATTCACCAAAGTTGAAATGAAGGAAAATCTTAAGGGCAGCCAGAGAGAAAGGTCGGGTTACCCACAAAGGGAAGCCCATCAGACTAACAGCAGATCTCTCGGCAGAAACTCTACAAGCCAGAAGAGAGTGGGGCCAATATTCAACATTCTTAAAGAAAAGAATTTTAAACCCAGAATTTCATATCCAGCCAAACTAAGTTTCATCAGTGAAGGAGAAATAAAACTTTACAGATAAGCAAATGCTTAGAGATTTGTCACCACCAGGCCTGCCTTACAAGAGAGACCCTGAAGGAAGCCCTAAACATGGAAAGGAACAACCGTACCAGCCATTGCAAAACAAGCCAAAATGTAAATCAACTAATGAGCAAAAAAAATAACCAGTTAATATCATAATGGCAGGATCAAGTTCACACATAACAATATTAACCTTAAATGTTAATGGACTAAATGCTCCAATTAAAAGACACAGACTGGCAAACTGGATCAAGAGTCAAGACCCATCAGTCTGCTGTATTCAGGAGACCCATCTCACATGCAGAGACATACATAGGCTCAAAATAAAGGGATGGAGGAAGATCTACCAAGCAAATGGAGAACAAAAAAAGCAGGGGTTGCAATCCTAGTCTCGATAAAATAGACTTTAAACCATCAAAGATCAAAAGAGACAAAGAAGGCCATTACATAATGGTAAAGGGATCAATTCAACAGGAAGAGCTAACTATCCTAAATATATATGCACCCAATACAGGAGCACCCAGATTCATAAAGCAAGTCCTTGAGACTTACAAAGAGACTTAGACTCCCATACAATAATAATGGGAGACTTCAACACCCACTGTCAACATTAGACAGATCAACGAGACAGAAAGTTAACAAGGATATCCAGGAATTGAACTCATCTCTGCACCAAGCAGACGATAGATGCGCAAATGCGATCCTTGTTCCACTTAGAAAATCAGATGTCTAGGATGTGAAAATGGACACAGGTGGAGTTTTTTTTTTTTTTTTTTTGTCACGGACCTAGTGTGCAAGACACATGCAAACCAAAAATCACATCGGGAATATGCATTTTCGCGATTAGCAAAAGGGTACATCCTTAGGTCTTTCAGGGCTTTGACCAGTACGAAAGGGTTTCTCAAGTTGGATCTTAAGTGGACAAAAAAAATTGTTTGTAAACATTAAGTTCCTTTGGTAGATACGGTTGTCGGGTCCAATATCTAATTATTGCGGACTTCACGATTAACCCTGATGAATTGATGCTGCAAAGAAAATGTCCCCGGGCGGTAAATGCTAGCCAGAGGGGCGGAGTTCAAGAAGATGGCGAATAGGAACAGCTGCAGTCTCCAACTCCCAGCGAAGGACACAGAAGACCGGTGATTTCTGCATTTTGAACTGAGGTACTGGGGTCATCTCACTAGTGAGTGCCGGACAATCGGTGCTGGTCAGCTGTTGCGGCCCGACCAGCGAGAGCTGAACCAGGGCGAGGCATCGCCTCACCTGGGAAGCGCAAGGGGAAGGAATCCCTTTTCCTAACCAGGGGAACTGAGACACACAACACCTGGAAAATCGGGTAACTCCCACCCCAATACTGCGCTATGGGATACGGGCACACCAGGAGAATATACCCCACGCCTGGCGGGAGGGTCCCACGCCCGAGCCTCCCTCCTTGCTAACACAGCAGTCTGCGGCGATCTAACGCAGGGCAGCAGCGAGGCTGGGGAGGCGCCCGCCATTGCTGAGGCTTAAGTAGGTAAACAAAGCCGCTGGGAAGCTCCAACTGGGTGGAGCTCACAGCAGCTCAAGGAAACCTGCCTGTCTCTGTAGACTCCGCCTCTGGGGACAGGGCTCAGCTAAAAAAATAACAGGGAAGCAGCAGAGACTTGTGCAGGCGAAACGACTCTGTCTGACAACTTTGAAGAGAGCAGTGGATCTCCCAACACGGAGGTTGAGATCTGAGAAGGGACAGACTGCCTGCTCAAGTGGGTCCCTGACCCTGAGTAGCCTAACTGGGAGACATCCCCACTAGGGGCAGTCTGACACCCACACCTCACAGGGTGGAGTACACCCCTGAGAGGAAGCTTCCAAAGTAAGAATCAGACAGGTACACTCGCTGTTCAGCAATATTCTATCTTCTGCAACCTCTGCTGCTGATACCCAGGCAAACAGGGTCTGGAGTGGACCTCAAGCAATCTCCAACAGACCTATAGCTGAGGGTTCTGACTGGCAGAAGGAAAACTATCAAACAGGAAGGACACCTATACCAAAACCCCATCAGTGCGTCACCATCATCAAAGACCAGAGACAGATAAAACCACAAAGATGGGGAAAAAGCAGGGCAGAAAAGCTGGAATTCAAAAATAAGAGCGCATCTCCCCTGCAAAGGCGCAGCCCATCGCCAACAACGGATCAAAGCTGGTCAGAGAATGACTTTGATGAGAAGAGAGAAGAAGGCTTCAGTCCATCAAACTTCTCAGAGCTAAAGGAGGAATTACGTACCAGCGCAAAGAAACTAAAAATCTTGAAAAAGAGTGGAAGAATTGACAGCTAGACTAATTAATGCAGAGAAGGTCATAAACGACATGACAGAGATGAAAACCATGACACGAGAAATACGTGACAAATGCACAAGCTTCAGTAACCGACTCGATCAACTGGAAGAAAGAGTATCAGCGATTGAGGATCAAATGAATGAAATGAAGCGAGAAGAGAAACCAAAAGAAAAAAGAAAAGAAATGAACAAAGCCTGCAAGAAGTATGGGATTATGTAAAAGACCAAATCTACGTCTGATTGGGGTGCCTGAAAGTGAGGAGAATGGAAACAAGTTGGAAAACACTCTTCAGGATATCATCCAGGAGAACTTCCCCAACCTAGTAGGGCAGGCCAACATTCAAATTCAGGAAATACAGAGAAGCATACAAAGATACTCCTCCAGAAGGGCAACTCCAAGACACATAATTGCCAGATTCACCAAAGTTGAAATGAAGGAAAAAATCTTAAGGGCAGCCAGAGAGAAAGGTCGGGTTACCCACAAAGGAAGCCCATCAGACTAACAGCAGATCTCTCGGCAGAAACTCTACAAGCCAGAAGAGAGTGGGGGCCAATATTCAACGTTCTTAAAGAAAAGAATTTTAAACCCAGAATTTCATATCCAGCCAAACTAAGTTTCATCAGTGAAGGAGAAATAAAATCCTTTACAGATAAGCAAATGCTTAGAGATTTTGTCACCACCAGGCCTGCCTTACAAGAGACCCTGAAGGAAGCCCTAAACATGGAAAGGAACAACCGGTACCAGCCATTGCAAAAACAAGCCAAAATGTAAATCAACTAATGAGCAAAATAACCAGTTAATATCATAATGGCAGGATCAAGTTCACACATAACAATATTAACCTTAAATGTTAATGGACTAAATGCTCCAATTAAAAGACACAGACTGGCAAACTGGATCAAGCGTCAAGACCCATCAGTCTGCTGTATTCAGGAGACCCATCTCACATGCAGAGACATACATAGGCTCAAAATAAAGGGATGGAGGAAGATCTACCAAGCAAATGGAGAACAAAAAAAAGCAGGGGTTGCAATCCTAGTCTCTGATAAAATAGACTTTAAACCATCAAAGATCAAAAGAGACAAAGAAGGCCATTACATAATGGTAAAGGGATCAATTCAACAGGAAGAGCTAACTATCCTAAATATATATACCCAATACAGGAGCACCCAGATTCATAAAGCAAGTCCTTGGAGACTTACAAAGAGACTTAGACTCCCATACAATAATAATGGGAGACTTCAACACTCCACTGTCAACATTAGACAGATCAACGAGACAGAAAGTTAACAAGGATATCCAGGAATTGAACTCATCTCTGCACCAAGCAGACCTGATAGACATCTATAGAACTCTCCACCCCAAATCAACAGAATATACATTCTTCTCAGCACCACATCGCACTTATTCCAAAATTGACCACATAATTGGAAGTAAAGCACTCCTCAGCAAATGTAAAAGAACAGAAATTATAACAAACTGTCTCTCAGACCACAGTGCAATCAAACTAGAACTCAGGACTAAGAAACTCAATCAAAACCGCTCAACTACATGGAAACTGAACAACCTGCTCCTGAATGACTACTGGGTACATAACGAAATGAAAGCAGAAATAAAGATGTTCTTTGAAACCAATGAGGACACAACAAATGGAAGAACATACCATGCTCATGGATAGGAAGAATCAATATCGTGAAAATGGCCATACTGCCCAAGGTTATTTATAGATTCAATGCCATCCCCATCAAGCTACCAATGAGTTTCTTCACAGAATTGGAAAAACTGCTTTAAAGTTCATATGGAACCAAAAAGAGCATTGCCAAGACAATCCTAAGTCAAAAGGACAAAGCTGGAGGCGCCACGCTACCTGACTTCAAACTATACTACAAGGCTACAGTAACCAAAACAGCATGGTACTGGTACCAAAACAGAGCTATAGACCAATGGAACAGAACAGAGTCCTCAGAAATAATACCACACATCTACAGCCATCTGATCTTTGATAAACCTGAGAGAAACAAGAAATGGGGAAAGGATTCCTATTTAATAAATGGTGCTGGGAAAATTGGCTAGCCATAAGTAGAAAGCTGAAACTGGATCCTTTCCTTACTCCTTATAAAGATTAATTCAAGATGGATTAGAGACTTAAATGTTAGACCTAATACCATAAAACCCTAGAAGAAAATCTAGGTAGTACCATTCAGGACATAGGCATGGGCAAGGACTTCATGTCTAAAACACCAAAAGCAACGGCAGCAAAAGCCAAAATTGACAAATGGGATCTCATTAAACTAAAGAGCTTCTGCACAGCAAAAGAAACTACCATCAGAGTGAACAGGCAACCTACAGAATGGGAGAAAATTTTGCAATCTACTCATCTGACAAAGGGCTAATATCCAGAATCTACAAAGAACTCAAACAAATATACAAGAAAACAAACAACCCCATCAAAAGTGGGCAAAGGATATGAACAGACATTTCTCAAAAGAAGACATTCATACAGCCAACAGACACATGAAAAATGCTCATCATCACCGCCATCAGAGAAATGCAAATCAAAACCACAATGAGATACCATCTCACACCAGTTAGAATGGCCATCATTAAAAAATCAGGAAACAACAGGTGTTGGAGAGGATGTGGAGAAATAGGAACACTTTTACACTGTTGGTGGGATTGTAAACTAGTTCAACCATTATGGAAAACAGTATGGCGATTCCTCAAGGATCTAGAACTAGATGTACCATATGACCCAGCCATCCCACTACTGGGTATATACCCAAAGGATTATAAATTATTCTACTACAAAGACACATGCACACGTATGTTTATTGGCACTATTCACAATAGCAAAGACTTGAATCAACCCAAATGTCCATCTGTGACAGACTGGATTAAGAAAATGTGGCACATATACACCATGGAATACTATGCAGCCATAAAAAGGATGAGTTTGTGTCCCTTTGTAGGACATTTGTCAACATAAGCTTCATGGCACTAAGAAATATCCCATTGCAGATTTCAAGAAAACAGTGTTAACAAATTGATCAATGAAAACAAAAGTGTAATTCTGTGAGTTGCATTCACACATCACAATGCAGTTTCTCAGAACGCTTCTTTCCAGTTTTCATCTGAGGATATATCCTTTTTCACCATAGCCCTCAATGTGCTCCCAAATATCACTTTTCAGATTCCACAAAAACAGTGTTAGCAAAGTGCTTCATGAAGAGAAAGTGTAACTCTGTGAGATGAATTCACACATCACAAAGATGTTTCTCAGAAAGCTTCTTTCTCGTTTTTATCTGAGGATTTTTCAGTTCTCAAAGCACTCCCATATATCTCATTGCAGATTCTGTGAAAACAGTGTTAGCAAACATCTCAATGAAAGCAATAGTGTAACTCTGTGAGGTGAATTCACACACCACAAAGTAGTTTCTGAGAAGGCTCCTTCCCAGGTTTTATCTGTGGATATTTCAATATTCACCATGGGATTCAATGATATCCAAAACATCACTTCTGAGAT
>DAKLCV010000627.1:0-10988 GCA_030247045.1 Colobus guereza
TTCACTTCACAGAATTTTATGCTCTATATTTGCCCAGTTTGAAATTCTGTCTTTGAAGAATCTGTGAAGGGATATTTAGTGCCGGAGGCTTGGTGAGCAAGGAAACATCTTCCGATGAAACCTGCAGTAACTTTCTGAGCAACTGCTTTGATGTGTGTATTCGTCTCATAGATTTAAACCACTTTGGATTGAGCAGCAGTTTGAAATCACTGTTTTGTGGAATCTGAGGAAGGACATTTGGGAAGATCCTTAGAACATGGAGAAATATCCTCAGGTAAAATCCAGAAGGAAGCTTTCTGTGAAACTCTGTGTGTCTTAATTCCTCTCCAGTTAATCTCTTTTCATTGAGCAGTTTATAACCCTGTGTGTTTAGCTGTGATGGGATATTCAGGGGCACTTTGAGGCTTTGTGAAAAGGAAATATGTTCAGACCCAAACTGGAGAAGCTTTCTGAGGAACTGCTTTGTGACTGCATTCCACTCACAGTGTTATACCTCTCTTCTCATACAGCACAGAAACCCTTTTGGAGAAAAAGGTACCAAGTGATATTCAGGCATGTTGATGCCGATGTGAAAAGGAAATAGCCTCAGACAAAACTGGAAGAAGCTTTCTAGGAAACTACTCTGTGATATGTAATCATCTCACATAGATAAAGTTTCTTTACAGCGAAAAACATGGACGATCCACCAAGGACATTCGGGAGCACATTCAGGACTATGGTGAAAAGGAAATATCTTCAGATAAAAATGGAAGAAGCTTTCTGTGAATCTGCTTTTTCTATGTTTATTCATCTCACATAGATGAAGCTTTCTTTTATTACACAGCTTGGAAACTCCCTCGTGGATGGATCACGAAGGATATTTGGGATCACATTCAGCCTATGGTCAAATAGGAAATATAGTCAGATAAAAACTGGAGAGAAGCTTTCTGAGAAACTGCTTGGTGATGTGTGCATTCCACTCAGGAGTATAATGTTCTTCTCATAAGGCAGTTTGAACACTGTTCCTGTAAAACCAAAAGAGTGATATTGGGCACATTGAAGACTATGGCAAAAGTGAAATGTCGTCCAATAAAAAGAAAGAAGCACTCGAAACTGCTCTCTGACATGCCCATTCTTTTCACAGGGTTAAAACACTCTACATTTCCCAGTTTGAAAGTCGGCCTCTGAGGTTCTGTGAAGGGATAGTAAGTGGCAACCAGAGGCCTGTGTGAAGGAAATATCTCCATCAAAATTGGAGAGAAGCTTTCTGCGCAACTCTTTTTGTGATGTTTGTATTCTCTCAAGAGTTAAATCATTCTTTGGATTGAGCAGTTTGAAATCACTGAATCTGAGAGAAAGGACATTTGAGACACTAGAATATCTGAAAAGAATAACCTCAGAGAGAAACCAGAAGGAAGCTTTCTGTGAAACTGCTCTGTGTCACCTGAATTCACTCACACAGTTAAGCTTCTCTTTTCATTGAGCAGTATCATAACACTGTTTTGTTTAGACTGTGAAGGGATATTCAGGAGATTTGAGGGTTGGTGAGAAAGGAAACGCTTCAGATAGAAACTGGAAGAAGCTTTCTGAGGAACTGCTTTGTGAGTGTGCATTCCACTCACAGAAATATATTCTTCTCCTAGAGGATTGGAATCCCAGAAAAGCTACCAAGACATTTGGGAGTATAGGGACGCTATGGTGAAAAAAAATATCCTCAGACAAAACTGGAAGATTTCTGTGAAACTGCTTGTTAGATATATATTCATCTCAGAGTTCAAACCTTTCTTATATTATGTTTGAAACTGTCATGCAGATCCAAAAGGACAGGGAGCACATTCAGGACTATGGTGAAAGGAGATATCTTCAGATAAAAACTGGAAGAAGCTTTCTGAGAAACTACTTGTGATGTATGCATTCCTCAGGAGTTTTTAAAATCTTTGAAGGGAAATTTAGTGGGCCACTATGAGCAATGAAAATTCATAAATGAGGAATCACAGAGAACTGCTTTGATGTGTGTGTATTCACAGATTTAAACCTTCTTTATTAGCAGCGAAACACTGTTTTTGTGAAACTGAGGAAGGATTTGGGACATCCTTGAAACATGGAGAAAAGAAATCCTCAGGTAAACAGAGGAAGCTTTCTGTGAAACTGCTTTCATTCTCACAGTTAAGCCTCTCCTTCATTGAGTAGTTTAAATCTGTGTGTTTGCGTGTGATGGACATTGAGACTTGAGGCTTACATGAAAAGGTTCAGAGAAACTGGAGAAGCTTTCTGAGGAACTGCTTGTGATGTATTCCACTCACAGTGTTATACCTCTCTTCTCACAGCATCAGAAACCTTTTGGAGAAACAGGTACCAAGTGATATTCAGGAGCATGTTGATGCCATGATGAAAAGGAAATAGCCTCAGACAAAACTGGAAAGAAGCTTTCTAAAACTACTCTGTGATAATCATCTCACAGATAAAGCTTTCTTATTACACAACTTGAAAACTATGGAAGATCCACGAAGGGACATTGGGAACACATCAGGACTATGGTGAAAAGGAAATATCTTCAGATAAAAACTGGAAAAGCTTTCTGTGAATCTGCTTTTTATGTTTATTCATCTCACATAGATGAAGCTTTCTTTACATTAGCTTGGAAACTCCTGTGGATGGATCCACGAAGGGATATTTGGGATCACATTGGCCTATGGTCAAATAGGAAATATAGTCAGATAAAAACTGGAGAAGCTTTCTGAGAAACTGCTTGTGATGTGTGCATTCCACTCAGAGTTATATTCTTCTCATAAGGCACAGTTTGAACACTGTTCCTGTAAAACCAAAAGTGATATTCAGCACATTGAAGACTATGGCAAAAAGTGAAATGTCGTCAATAAAACAGAAAGAAGCACTCAAGAAACTGCTCTCTGACATGCATTCTTTTCACAGGGTTAAGCTTTCTACATTTCCCAGTTTGAAAGTCAGTCTTTGAAGTTCTGTGAAGGGATAGTAAGTGGCAACTGGAGGCCTGTGTGAGCAAAATGTCTCCCATGAAAATGGAGAAGCTTTCTGAGCAACTGCTTTGTGATGTTGTATTCATCTCAGTTAAATCATTCTTTGGATTGAGCAGTTTGAAATCACTGTTTCTGTGGAATCTGAGAAGGACATTTGGAACACTTTAGAACTGAAAAAGAAATAACCTCAGAAACCAGAAGGAAGCTTTGTGAAACTGCTCTGTGTCACGTGAATTCCACTCACATAGTTAAGCTTCTCTTTCATTGAGCAGTATAACACTGTTTTTGTTTAGACTGAAGGGATATTCAGGAGCACTTGAGGTTATGGTGAGAAAGGAAATGTCTTCAGATAGAAACTGGAGAGAAGCTTTCTGAGGAGCTGCATTCCACTCACAGAAATATACCTTTCTTCTCCTAGAGATTCGAATCCTTTTGGAGACATTCGAGTATAGGATGGCTATGGTGAAAAGGAAATATCCTCAGACAAAACTGGAAAGAAGATTTCTGTGAAACTGCTTGTGAGATATATCATTCTCACATAGTTCAAACTTTCTTATATTGCAGTTTGGAAACTCATGTGAATCCAGAAGGGACATTGAGGACATTCAGGACTATGGTGAAAAGGAATATCTTCAGATAAAAACTGGAGAGAAGCTTTCTGAGAAACTACTTGTGATGTGTGCATTCCACTCAGGAGTTATACCTCTTTTCTCACAGGCAGTGTTTAAACACTTCTGTGTAACCAAATGATATTTCAAGGGGAGGACTATGGCAAATAGTGAAATATACTGAAATAAAATATGAAAGAAGCGTTCAAGAATCTGCTCTCTGATATGTGCATTCTTCACAGAATTTATGCTTACTCTATGTTGCCCAGTTTGAAATTCTGTCTTTGAAGAATCTGTGAAGGGATATTTAGTGACACCCAGAGGCTTGTGGTGAGCAAGGAAACATCTTCCATGAAACTGCAGAGAACTTTCTGAAAACTGCTTTGTGTGTGTGTATTCATCTCATAGATTTAAACATTCTTTATTGAGCAGATTGAAATCACTGTTTTGTGGAATCTGAGGAAGGACATTTGGGAATGATCCTTAGAACATGGAGAAATATCCTCAGGTAAAATCAGAAGGAAGCTTTCTGTGAAACTACTCTGTGTTGTCTAATTCCTCTCACAGTTAAGCTCTCTTCATTGAGTAGTTTTATAACCCTGTTATGTTTAGCTGTGATGGGACATTCGAGGACTTTGAGGCTTATGGTGAAAAGGAAATATGTTCAGAGAAACTGGAAGAAGCTTTTGAACTGCTTTGTGTGTGCATTCCACTCACAGAAATACCTTTCTTCTCCTAGAGGATTCGGAATCCTTTTGGAGAAAAAGCTACCAAGAGACATTCGGGAGTACAGAGCTATGGTGAAAAGGAAATATCCTCAGACAAAACTGGAAGAAGATTTCTGTGAAACTGCTTGTGTTAGATATATCTATCATCTCATAGTTAAACTTTCTTATATTATGCAGTTTGAAACTCTGTCATGCACATCCATGAAGGGACATTTGGGAGCACATTCACTATGGTGAAAAGGAAATATCTTCAGATAAAAACTGGAAAAAGCTTTCTGAGAAACTGCTTGTGATGTATGCATTCCACTCAGAGTTATACCTCTTCTCAAGGCGTTTGAACACTCCCTGTAACAAAAAGTGATATTTTGGAGCACTGGACTATGGCAAATAGTGAAATATACAGATAAAATCGAAAGAAGCTCAGAATCTGCTCTGATATGTGCATTCACTTCACAAAATTTATGTACTCTATATTTTGTTTGAAATTCTGTCTTTGAAGAAACTGTGAAGGGATATTATTGAACTGGCTTGTGTGAGCAAAAATCTTCTATGAAATGAAGAACTTTCTGAGCAACTGCTGATGTGTGTTGTCTCATAGATTTAAACCTTCTTTGGATTGAGCAGTTTGAAATCACTGTTTTTTGGAATCTGAGAAAGGACATTTGGAATGATCCTTAGAACATGGAGAAAAGAAATATCCTCAGAGAAATCCAGAAGGAAGCTTTCTGTGAAACTGCTCTGTGTCATCTTTTTCTCACAGTTAAGCCTCTCTTTCATTGAGTAGTTTTATAACACTGTTTATGTTTAGCTGTGATGGGATATTCAGGAGCCTTTGAGGCTTATGGTGAAAAGGAAAATGTTCAGATAGAAACTGGAAGAAGCTTTTAGGAACTGCTTGATGTGCATTCCACTCACAGAAATATACCTTTTTCTAGATTCTGAATCCTTTTGGAGAGCTACCAAGGACATTCGGAGTAGGGACTATGGTGAAAAAGGAAATATCCTCAGACAAAACTGGAGAAGATTTCTGTGAAACTGCTTGTTTATATCATTCATCTAGTTCAAACTTTCTTATTAGCAGTTTGGAAACTCCATCATGAATCCAGACATTGGAGCACATTCAGGCCTATGGTGAAAAGGAGATATCTTCAGATAAAAACTGGAGAAGCTTTCTGAGAAACTACTTGTGATGTATGCATTCCTCAGGAGTTATACCTCTTTTCTCACAAGGCAGTTTTAACACTGTTCCTGTGTAACCAAAAAGTGATATTTTGGAGCATTGAGACTATGGCAAATAGTGAAATATACTGAAATAAAATCAGAGAAGAAGCGTTCAAGAATCTGCTCTGATATGTGCATTCACTTCACAGAATTTGCTTACTCTATATGCAGTTTGAAATTCTGCTTTGAAGAAACTGTGAAGGGATATTTTGGACACAGCTTGTGTGAGCAAGAACATCTTCAATGAAACCTGCAGGAACTTTCTGAAAACTGCTTTGATGTGTGTATTGTCTCATAGATTTAAACTTTCTTTGGATTGAAGATTGAAATCACTGTTTTGTGGAATCTGAAGGACATTTGGAATGATCCTTAGAACATGGAGAAAGAAATATCCTCAGAGAAAATCCAGAAGGAAGCTTTCTGTGAAACTCTGTGTCTCTTAATTCCTCTCACAGTTAAGCTCTCTTTCATTGAGCAGTTTTATAACCTGTATGTTTAGCTGTGATGGGATATTCAGGAGCACTTTGAGGCTTATGAAAAAGGAAAATGTTCAGATAGAAACTGGAGAAATTTTTCAAGAACTGCTTTGTGAGTGTGCATTCCACTCACAGAAATATACCTTTTTTCTAGGATTCGGAATCCCTTTTGGAGAAAAAAGTACCAAGAGACATTGGAGTATAGCCGGCTGGTGAAAAATAGTCAAAACTGGAAGAAGATTCTGTGAAACTGCTTCTGTTGATTTATCATTCACATAGGTTAAACTTTCTTATTAGCAGTTTGAAACTCATCATGGATCTGGAAGGACATTGAGCACATTCAGGCCTAGGTGAAAAGGAGATATCTTCAGATAAAACTGGAAGCTTTCTGAGAAACTACTTGTGATGTGCATTCTCAGGAGTTTTACTTTTCTCACAAGGCAGTTTTAACATGTCCTGTTGTGAAAAAGGATATTTTGAACATTTGAATGCAAATAGTGAAATATACTAAAATAAAATCGAGGAAGCTTTCCAGAACTCTCTGATATGCATTCACTTCACAGAATTTATGCTTCTCTATGTTGCAGTTTGAAATTCTGTCTTTGAAGAATCTGTGAAGGGATATTTAGTGAGCACAGGCTTCTGGTGAGCAAGGAAAATCAGATGAAACTGCGGAAGAACTTTCAGAGCAACTGCTTTGATGTGTATTCTTCTCACTTAAACCTCTTTATGAGCAGATTGAAATCTGTTTTGTGGAATCTGAGGAAGGACATTTGGAACAATCCTTAGAATGGAGAAAATATCCTCAGGTAAAATCAGAAGGAAGCTTTCTGAACTCTGTGTGTCTTAATTCCTCACAAGTTAATCTCTTATTGAGCAGTTTTATAACCTGTATGTTAGCTGTGTGATGGGATTTCGAGCACTTTGAGGCTTCTGGTGAAAAGAAAATATGTTCAGAGAAACTGGAGAGAAGCTTTCTGAGGAACTGCTTTGTGTGTGCATTCACTACAGTTCTCTTCTCATAAGTCAGAAACCCTTTGGAGAAAGAGGAAGTGATATTCAGGAGCTGTTGATGCTATGAAAAAGGAAATAGCCTCAGACAAAACTGGAAGAAGCTTTCTGAGAAACTACTCTGTGATATATGTAATCATCTCACAGAGATAAAATTTCTTACATTCAGAAAACTGTCATGGGCGGATCACAAGGGACTTTGGAGCACTCAGGACATGGTGAAAAAAAAATATCTTCAGATAAAAACTGGAAGAAGCTTTCTGTGAACTGCTTTTTCTATGTTTTATTCCTCACATAGATGAAGTTTCTTTACATTATGCAGTTTGAAACTCCCTGTGATGGATCCACGAAGGATATTGGATCAGGCCTATGGTCAAATAGGAAATAGTCAGATAAAAACTGGAAGCTTTCTGAGAAACTGCTTGTGATGTGTGCATTCACTCAGGGGTTTTAATTTCTCTCATGGCAGTTTGAAAACTGTTCTGTAAAACCAAGAGTGATATTCGGAACATTGAAGACTATGGCAAAAGTGAAATGTCTCAATAAAAAACAGAGAAAAAGAAGAAACTGCTCTGATGCATTCTTCACAGAATTACTTCATTTCCAGTTTGAAATTTCTTTGAGAATGTGAAGGATATTAAGTGGCAACCAGGCTGTGTGAGAAAAGAAATGTCTTCATAAAAATTGGAAGAAGCTTTCTGCACAACTGCTTTGTGATGTTGTATTCATCTCATAGAGTTAAATCATTCTTTGGATTGAGCAGTTTGAAATCACTGTTTCTGTGGAATCTGAGGAAGGACATTTGAGACTTTAGAATATGAAAAAGAAATAACCTCAGATAAAACCAGAAGGAAGCTTTCTGTGAAACTGCTTTGTGTCATGTTTCTCACACAGTTAAGCTTCTTTCATTGAGCAATTTAACACTGTTTTGTTTAGCTGTGAAGGGATATTCAGGAGCATTTGAGGCTTACAGTGAGAAAGGAAATATCTTCAGAAACTGGAGAGAAGCTTTCTGAGGACTGCTTTGTGACGTGCATTCCACTCACAGAAATATACCTTTCTTCTCCTAGAGGATTGAACCCTTTTGGAGAAAAAGCTACCAAGAGATATTCAGGAGTATGGGGCTATAAGGAAAAATATCCTCAGACAAAACTGGAAGAAGATTTCTGTGAAACTACTGTTTGAGTATCTATTCATCTCATAGTTAAACCTTTCTTATATTATGCAGTTTGGAAACTGTCATGCAGATCCAAGGGGATTGGGCATTCAGGCCTATGGTGAAAGAGATATCTTCAGATAAAAACTGGAGAAGCTTTCTGAGAAACTACTGATGTATGCATTCCTCAGGGAGTTACCTTTTTCTCACAAGGCAGAGTTTGACACTCTGTGTAACCAAAAATGATATTTCGAGCACTGAGGACTATACAGAAATAAAATCAGAAGAAGCGTTCAGAATCTGCTCTGATGTGCATTCACTTCACAGAATTTAAGTTACTCTATGTTCCAGTTTAAATTCTGTCTTTGAAGAATCTGTGAAGGATATTAGTGGCCGGAGGCTTGGTGAGCAAGGAACATCTTCATGAAATGAGAACTTTCTGAGCAACTGCTTTGTGATGTGTATTCATCTCATAGATTTAAACCATTCTTTGGATTGAGCAGTTTGAAATCACTGTTTTGGAATCTGAGAAAGGACATTTGGAAACACTTAGAATATGAGAAAGAAATATCCTCAGGAAAACCAGAAGGAAGCTTTCTGTGAAACTGCTCTGTGTCGTCTTAATTCCACTCACAATTAAGCTCTCTTTCATTGAGCAGTTTTATAACCCTGTATTTTAGCGTGTGATGGGACATTCAGATTTGAGGCTGGTGAAAAGGAAATATGTTCAGATAGAAACTGGAGAAAGCTTTCAAGGAACTGCTTTGTGACGTGTGCATTCCACTCACAGAATGTACCTTTCTTCTCCTAGAGGATTCGGAATCCCTTTTGGAAAAAAAGCTACCAAGAGACATTCAGGATTATAGGGACTATGGTGAAAAGGAAATATCCTCAAAAACTGGAAGAAGATTTCTGTGAAACTGCTTCTGTTAGATATATCATCTCGCATAGTTAAACCTTTCTTATATTACTTGAAACTGTCATGGGATCGAAGGACATTTGGGCATTCAGGCTATGGTGAAAAGAGATATCTTCAGATAAAAACTGGAAAAGCTTTCTGAGAAACTACTTTGATGTATTCATTCCACTAGTTATAATTCTTTTCTCACAAGGCTGTTTAAACACTGTTCCTGTGTAACCAAAAAGGATATTTGGGCATGAGGACTATGGAAATAGTGAAATATACTGAAATAAAATGAAAGAAGCTTCAGAACTGCTCTCTGATATGTGCATTCACTTCTCAATTTATATACTCTATGTTGCCCAGTTTGAAATTCCTTTTAAAAATCTGTGAAGGATATTAGTGACCGGAGGCTTATGGTGAGCAGGAAACATCTTCCATGAAACTGCAGAAAAACTTTCTGAACTGCTTTGTGATGTGTTTCTCTAGATTTAAACCATTCTTTGGATTGAGCAGATTGAAATCACTGTTTTGTGGAATCTGAGGAAGGACATTTGGGATGATCCTGAAACATGGAGAAAGAAATATCCTCAGGGAAAATCCAGAAGGAAGCTTTCTGTGAAACACTCTGTGTGTTAATTCCTCTCAGTTAAGCTCTCTTCATTGAGTAGTTTAACCTGTGTATGTTTAGCATGTGAGGACATTTGGAGCACTTTGAGGCTTATGGTGAAAAGGAAATATGTTCAGATGAAACTGGAAGAAGCTTTCTGAGGAACTGCTTTGTGACGTGTGCATTCCACTCACAGTTATACCTCTTCTACAGAAACACTTTTGGAGAAACAGGTACCAAGTGATATTGGGAGCATGTTGATGGTGATGAAGGAAATAGCCTCAGACAAAACTGGAAGAAGCTTTCTGAAACTACTCTGTGATATGTGTAATCATCTCACATAAAGCTCTTACATTCACAGCTTGAAACTGTCATGGACGGATCCGAAGGACTTTTGGTGGGTGAGAGGAATGGGGAAACTGTCACGTCCACATTTGATGATGGGTGAGAACAGGAGAAAGAGTCCACGTCCACATTTGATGGTGGGTGAGAACAGAGGGAAATTGTGTCCACATCCACATTTGATGGTGGGCGAGAACAGGAGGAAACTGAGTCCACGTGAACATTTGATGGTGGGTGAGAGCAGGAAACTGAGTCACGTCCACATTTGATGGTGGGTGAGAATGAGCAAAATGGGTCCACATCCCATTTGATGGTGGGTGGCGTACAGGAAGCAGGTCACGTCCACATTTGATGCTGTGTGAGGAGGGAAGCAGGTCACGTCACATTTGATGGTGGCTGAGAACAGGGAAACTGAGTCACGTCCACATTTGATGGTGGGTGAGAAGAGGAGGAAACTGGGTCCTCGACCACATTTGATGGTGTGAGAACAGGAAACTGAGTCACGTCCATTTGATGGTGGGTGAGAGCAGGAAACTGAGTCCACGTCCACATTTGATGGTGGTGAGAACAGGAAACTGAGTCCACGTCACATTTGATGGATGGTGAGAACAGGGAACTGAGTCCACGTCCACATTTGATGGTGGGTGAGAATGGGAAACTGAGTCCACGTTCACATTTGATGGTGGTGAGAAGAGGAAACTGAGTCCACGTCACATTTGATGGTGGTGAGAGCAGGGAAAACTGGGTCACATCCACATTTGATGGTGGGTGAGAATGGGAAACTGAGTCCGTCCACATTTGATGGTGGGTGAGAACAGGAAACTGAGTCCACGTCGCATTTGATGGTGGGTGAGAGGATGGTGGGTGAGAACAGGAGGAAACTGGGTCCACGTCCACATTTGATGGTGGGTGAGAACTGAGGACACTGGTGTCCACATTTGATGGTGGGTGAGATCAGGA
>DAKLCV010000628.1:0-10988 GCA_030247045.1 Colobus guereza
TCAGAGGTATAACTCTGAGTGGAATGCACATCACAAAGCAGCTCTCAATCTTCTCCTTATCTAGATTTCCTTTTTCACCAAAAGCCAGTTATCTCAGCAGTGTTAGATACTGCTCAATGAAAACAAGTTTTGATGAATGACTTCACAGAATTTTCTGGTTTTATCAGGAATTTCTTTTCAGCATATTCTAAAAATTCCCAAATGTTTCAGTTCCACAGAAACAGTGATTTCAAACTGCTCAATCCAAAGAAAATGAACTCTGAGATGAATACACACATCACTGCAGTTTCCAGCTTCTCTCCAGTTTTCATTGAAGACGTTTCCTTCTCACCACAAGCCGTGCCTCTTAACACTAGATTCCTCAAGACAGAGTTTCCAAACTGGGCAATATAGTGTAAACTTTAACTCTCTGAAATGAATGCACGTCAGAGCAGTTTCTTGAATTTTTCTGGGTTTTATTTCAGATATTTCACTTTTCACATAGTCTTCAACACTGCAAAATATCACTTTTTCACTTACAGGAAGTGTTCAAACACTGCCTTATGAGAAGAGGTATAACTCCTAGTGGAATGCACACACACAAGCAGTTTCTCAATCTTCTCTCCAGTTTTATCTGAAGATATTTCCTTTTCAGCCTGAATGTGCTCCAAATGTCCCTTCTGAATCATCCATGATGCAGTTTCAAAACTGTAATAGAAAGAAAATTTTCTCTATGTGAGATGAATAGACATATCTATCACAGCAGTTTCACAGAAAGCTTCTTTCCAGTTTTCTTTTATCCTTTTCAGCCATATATGTCTCAATGTCCCTTAGTTCTCAAAACGATTCCAATCTCTATGAGAAGAAAGTAACTCTGTGGAATGCACACATCACAAAGCAGCTCCTCAGAAATCTTCTCTCCAGTATCTGTCTGAAGATATTTCCTTTTCACATAAATCTGCTCAGTATCCCTTAGCTGACTCAAAACAGTGTTAGAATACTGCTCAATGAAAACAGAAGCTTAACTGTGAATGAATTCACGTGACCTAGAGCAGTTTCACAGAAGTTTCCTTCTCTTTTTATTGGATATTTCTTTTCATATTGCACCCAAATGTCCTTCTCAGGTTCCACAGAAACAGTGATTTCAAACTGCTCAATCCAAGAATGATTAACTCTATGAGATGAATACACACATCAGCAGTTCTCAAAGCTTCTCTGTTTTCATCGAAGATGTTCCTTCTCACCACAGCCTCAGGGCCATAATATCCTTCAGATTCCTCAAAGACGAGTTTCCAAACTGGGCAACGTAAAGCTTTCTCTGAAATGAATACACGTCAGAGCAGTTTCTTGGAAGCTTCTTTCTGGTTTTATTTCAGGATATTTCACTTTTCACCATAGTCTTCAATTACTGCAAAATATCACTTTTCAGTTTTACAGGAACAGTGTTCAATTATGAGAAAAGTATAACTCTGTGAGTGGAATGCATGTCACAAAGCAGCTCCTCAGAAATCTCTCCAGTATCTATCTGAAGATATTTCCTTTTTCACCAAAAGCCAAAGCTCCATATCACTTAGCTGACCAAAAACAGTGTTAGAATACTGCTCAATGAAAACAGAAGCTTAACTGTGAGGAGGATATGACCAGCAGTTTCACAGAAATTTTCCTGGTTTTTATTGAGGTATTTCTTTTCAGCATATTCTTAAGAGCATTCCCAAATGTCCTTCTCAGGTTCCACAGAAACAGTGATTTCAAACTGCTCAATCCAAGAATGATTTACTCTATGAGATGAATACACATCACAAAGCAGTTGCTCCAAAAGCTTCTCCAGTTTTCATTGAAGACGTTTCTTTCTCACCACAAGCCCAGGGCCTTAATACCTTCACAGATTCCTCAAGACAGAGTTTCCAAACTGGGCAATATAGTGTAAGCTTTAACTCTCTGAAATGAATGCACAGAGAGAGCAGTTTCTTGAATGCTTCTTTCTGGGTTTTATTTCAGGATATTTCACTTTTCACATAGTCTTCAACACTGCAAAATATCACTTTTCAGTTTTACAGGAACAGTGTTCAAACACTGCCTTATGAGAAAGAGGTATAACTCAGTGGAATGCACACACAAAGCAGTTTCTCAGAAAGCTTCTCCAGTTTTATCTGAAGATTTCCTTTTTCACACAGGCCTGAATGCTCCAAATGTCCCTTCATGAATCTGTCCATGATGCAGTTTCAAAACTGTAATAGAAAAGTTTTATCTATGTGAGATGAATAGACATATCTATCACAAGCAGTTTCACAGAAAGCTTCTTTCCAGTTTTTGTCTGAGGATATTCCTCATAGTCCATACTCCAAATGTCCCCTGGTTTTCTCCAAACGGATTCCCAATCCTCTATGAGAAGAAAGTAACTCTGTGAGTGGAATGCACATCACAAAGCAGCTCCTCAGAAATCTTCTCTCCAGTATCTATCTGAAGATATTTCTTTTTTCACCATAAGCCTCAAACTCAAGTATCCCTTAGCTGACTAACCTAAACAGTGTTAGAATACTGCTCAATGAAAACAGAAGCTTAACTGTAGTGGAATTCACGTGACCTAGAGCAGTTTCACAGAGTTTTCCTTCTTTTTTATTGGAGGGTATTTTTTTTCAGCATATTCTTAAGAGCATTCCCAAATGTCCTTCTCAGGTTCCACAGAAACAGTGATTTCAAACTGCTCAATCCAAGAATGATTTAACTCTATGAGATGAACACACATCACAAAGCTTTGAAAGCTTCTCTCCAGTTTTCATCAGAAGATTTTCCTTTCTCACAAGCAGGGCCACTTAATATCCTTCACAGATTCCTCAAAGACAGTTTCCAAACTGGGCAACGTAGTGTAAGCTTTAACTCTGAAATGAATGCACACGTCAGAGAGCAGTTTCGAATGCTTCTTCTGGGTTTTATTTCAGGATATTTCACTTTTCACCATAGTCTTCAATGCACTGCAAAATATCACTTTTCAGTTTTACAGGAACAGTGTTCAAACACTGCCTTATGAGAAAAGGTATAACTCCTGAGTGGAATGCACATCACAAAGCAGTTTCTCAGAAAGCTTTCTCCAGTTTTATCTGAAGATATCTCCTTTTCACAGCCTGAATGTTTAATATCCCTTCTGTCCATCCATTAACAGTTTCAAAACTGCATAATAGAAAAGTTTTATCTATGTGGATGAGACATATCTACCACAGCAGTTTCACAGAAAGCTTCTTTCAGTTTTTCTGAGGATATCCTTTTAGTCCATATACTCTCAAATGTCCCCTGTAGCTTTTCTCCAAACAGATTCAATCCTCTGAGAAGAAAATGTAACTCTGGTGCACATCACAAAGCAGCTCCTCAGAAATCTTCTCCAGTATCTGTGAAGATATTTCCTTTTTCACCATAAGCCTCAAAGTATCTCAAGATCCCAGCTGACTCAAAAAGTGTTAGAATACTGCTCAATGAAAACAGAAACTTGAGTGGAATTCACGTGACCTAGCAGTTTGAAACTTCTTTCTTTATTGAGATATTTCTTTTCATATTCTTAAGCATTTATGTCCTTCTCAGGTTCCACAGAAAGTTTCAAACTGCTCAATCCAAGAATGATTTAACTCTATGAGATGAATACACACATCAAAGCAGTTGCTCAAAGCTTCTCTCAGTTTTCATCAGAAGATATTTCCTTTCTCACCAAGGCCACTTAATATCCTTCACAAATTCCTCAAGACAGAGTTTCCAAACTGGCGTAGTGTAAGCTTAACTCTGTGAAATGAATGCACACGTCAGAGTTTCTTAATGCTTCTTTCTGGTTTTATTTCAGGATATTTCATTCACCATAGTCTTCAAGTAAAAATCCTTTTCAGTTTTACAGGAACAGTGTTCAACACTGCCTATGAGAAAATATAACTCTGAGTGGAATGCACACATCACAAAGCAGTTTCTCAAGCTTCTCTCCAGTTTTGTGAAGATATCTTTTCCCCAGCCTGAATGTCCCCAATATCCCTTCTGTCCATCATTAGTTTCAAAACTGCATAATAGAAAAGTTTATCTATGTGATGATGACATATCTACCACAGTTTCTGAAAGCTTCTTTCCAGTTTTGTCTGAGGATATTTCCTTTTCATAGCATCCATATACCTGAATGTCCCCTGTAGCTTTTCTCCAAATGATTCAATCTTCTATGAGAAAAGTATAACTCTTTGAATGAATACACATGTCACAAAGCAGCTCCTCAATCTTCTCTATCTATCTGAAGATATGTTTCCTTTCTCAAGCCTCAAATTCCAGTATCCTTAGCTGAAACAAAAACAGTTAGAATACTGCTCAATGAAAAGAAGCTTAACTGTGAGTGACTTCATGACCAAGAGCAGTTTCACAGAAGTTTCTTCTGGTTTTATTGGATATTTCTTTTCAGCATATTCTTAAGAGCATTCCCAAATGTCCTTTCTCAGTTCCACAGAAACATGATTCAAACTGCTCAATCAAGAATGATTTAACTCTGAGATGAATGCACATCATCCAAAGCTTCTGTCCAGTTTTCATGGATTCCTTTTCACCAGCCTGGTGCACTTTATCCTTCACAATTTCCTCAAGACAGTTTCCAAACTGGGTGTAGTGTAGCTTAACACTCTGAAATGAATGCACCAAAGTTTCTTGAATGCTTCTTTCTGGGTTTTATCTGGATATTCACTTTTTCAGTCTTCCTGCAAAATATCCTTTCACTTTACAGAACAGTGTTCAAACACTATGTGAAAAATAACTCTCTGAGTGGAATACACATCAAAGCAGTTTCTCAGAAGTCTCCAGTTTTTCTTCAAAAATATCTCTCACTTTTCAGGACAGTGCTGCTTATGAACTCTTGACACATCACAAAGCAGTTCTCAGCTCTCAGTTTTATCTGAAGATATCTCCTTTTCAAAAAGTGCTCTCATGTCCCTTTGAATATGAGTTTCAAAACTATAATGAAAGAAGTTTTCTATGAGATGATAGACATATCTTCACAAGCAGTTTCACAGAAAGTTTCTTTCAGTTTTTCTGAGGATATTTCCTTTTCACCATAGCATAAATATCTGAATGTAGCTTTTCTCCAGGATTCAACTCTATGAGAAAGAGTTTAACTCTGTGTGGAATGCATGTCACAAAGCAGTTTCTCAAAATCTCTCCAGTTCTCTGAAGATATTTCTTTCACCATAAGCCTCAAAGTGCTCCGATCCTTAGCTGACTAAAACAGTGTTAGAATACTGCTCAATGAAAACAGAATTAACTGTTAAAGTGGATATGACCTGAGCAGTTTCACAAAGTTTCCTTCTGGTTTTTATTGAGGTATTTCTTTTCAGCATATTCTTAAGAGCTCCCAAATGTCCTTTCAGTTCCAGAAACAGTGATTTCAAACTGCTCAATCAAGAATGATTTCTCTGAGATGAATACACATATCACAAAGCAGTTGCTCAAAGCTTCTCCAGTTTTCATCAGACGTTTCCTTCTCACCACAAGCCCAGGGGCCACTTAATATCCCTTCACAGATTCCTCAAAGACAGAGTTTCCAAACTGGGCATGTAGTGTGCTTTTCTCTCTGAAATGCACGTCAGAGCATTTGGAACTTCTTTCTGGGTTTTATTTCAGGATATTTCACTTTTTGTGATAGTCTTCAATGCAAAATATCACTTTTCACTTTCAAACACTGAAGAAGTATAACTCTAGTGGAATGCACACATCACAAAGCAGTTTCTCAAGCTTCTCTCCAGTTTTGTCTGAAGATATCTCCTTTTAGCCTGAATGTCCCAAATGTCCCTTCACAAATCTGTCCATGCAGTTTCAAAACTAATAGAAGAAATTTTCTCTATGTGAGATGAATAGACATATCTATCAAAGCAGTTTCACAGAAAGCTTCTTTCAGTTTTTCTGATATTTCCTTTTCACCATAGCCGTCCATATACTCCAAATGTCCCTGGCTTTTCTCCAAACAGGATTCAATCTCTATGAAGAAAGTATAACTCTGTGAGTGGAATGCACACACAAAGCAGCTCCTCAAAATCTTCTCTCCAGTATCTATCTGAAGATATTTTTTTTAAGAAGCTCTCCCTTCCTTAGCTGACTCATAAACAGTGTTAGAATACTGCTCAATGAAACAAGCTTAACTGTGTGGATTCATGACCTGCAGTTTCACAGAGTTTCTCTTTTATTGGAGGTATTTCTTTTCATATTCTTAGCGTTCCCAAATGTTCTCAGGTTCACAGAAACAGTGATTTCAAACTGCTCAATCCAAGAATGATTTAACTCTATGAGATGAATACACATCACAAAGCAGTTGCTCTGAAAGCTCTCTCCAGTTTTCATGAAGACGTTTCCTTTCTCACAAGCCTCAGGGCACTTAATATCCTTCACAGATTCCTCAAAGACAGAGTTTCCAAACTGGCAATGTAGTGTAAGCTTTAACTCTGAAATGAATGCACATCAGAGAGCAGTTTCTTGAATCTTCTTTCTGGTTTTATTTCAGGATATTTCACTTTTCACCATAGTCTTCAATTCTGCAAAATATCACTTTCACTTTACAGGAACAGTGTTCAAACACTGCCTTATGAGAAAAGAGGTATAACTCTGAGTGGAATGCACACATCAAAGCAGTTTCTCAGAAAGCTTCTCTCCAGTTTTATCTGAAGATCTCCTATTTCCCAGGCCTGAATGCTCCTAATGTCCCTTTCTCATCCATTCAGTTTCAAACTGCTAATAGAAAAAGTTTAACTATGTGATGAATAGATATATCTACCAACAGTTTCACAGAAAGCTTCTTTCCAGTTTTGTCTGAGGATATTTCCTTTTCACCATAGCTTCCATATATCCCAAATGTCCCTGGTAGCTTTTCTCCAAACAGGATTCCCCAATCTCTAGGAGAAAAGTATAACTCTGTGAATGCACATATCACAAAGCATCTCAATCTCTCCAGTTATCTGAAGATATTTCCTTTTCACCAAGCCTCTGCTCCCTCATCAGACTAAACAAACTGTTAGAATACTGCTCAATGAAAAAGCTTAACTGAAGTGGACTTCATGTGACCTGAGCAGTTTCACAAAGTTTTCCTTCTGGTCAGGATATTTCTTTTCAGCATATTCTTAAATTCCCAAATGTCCTTTCTCAGGTTCCACAGAAACAGTGATTTCAAACTGCTCAATCCAAAGAATGATTTAACTCTGAGATGAATACACACACAAAGCAGTTGCTCCAAAATTCTCTCCAGTTTTCATCAAGAATGTTTCCTTTCACAAGCCTCAGGCCACTTAATATCCTTCACAGATTCCTCAAAGACAGAGTTTCCAAACTGGGCAATGTAGTGTAAACTTTAACTCTCTGAAATGAATGCAAACGTCAGAGCAGTTTCTTGAATCTTCTTCTGGGTTTTATTCAGGATATTTCACTTTTCATAGTCTTCAATTCACTGCAAATATCACTTTTCAGTTTACAGGAACAGTGTTCAAACACTGCCTTATGAAAAGAGGTATAACTCTGAGTGGAATGCACACATCACAAACAGTTTCTCAGAAAGCTTCTCTCCAGTTTTATCTGAAGATATTCCTCCCCACAATGCTGAATGTCCCTTCAGAATCTCCATGAATTTCAAAACTGTAATAGAAAAAAGTTTTATCTATGTGAGATGAATGACATATCTATCACAAGCAGTTTCACAGAAAGCTTCTTTCCAGTTTTGTCTGAGGATATTTCCTTTTCACCATAGCTCATATACTCCCATGTCCCTGGTCTTTTTCTCACAGGATTCCAATCCTCTATGAGAAGAAAAAGTATAACTCTGTGAGTGAATGCATCACAAAGCTCCTCAAAATCTTCTCTGTATCTATCTGAAGATATTTCCTTTTCAAAGCCTCAAAGCTCCCAGTATCCTTAGCTGACTAACTAAAAGTGTTAGAATACTGCTCAATGAAAACAGAACTTAACTGTGAGTGGACTTCAATGACCTAGAAGTTTCACAGAAGTTTCCTTCTGGTTTTATCGGATATTTCTTTTCAGCATATTCTTAAGAGCGTTCCCAAATGTCCTTTCTCAGGTTCCACAGAAACAGTGATTTCAAACTGCTCAATCCAAAGAATGATTTAACTCTGAGATGAATACACATCACAAAGCAGTTGCTCCAAGCTTCTCTCCAGTTTTCATGAAGACGTTTCCTTTCTCACCACAAGCCTCTGGGTGTCTAATATCCCTTCACAGATTCCTCAAAGAGTTTCCAAACTGGGTGTAGTAACTCTCTGAAATGAATGCACATCAGAGCAGTTTCAGAATGCTTCTTTCTGGGTTTTATTTCAGGATATTTCACTTTTCATAGTCTTCAATGCTGCAAAATATCCTTTTCAGTTTACAGGAACAGTGTTCAAACACTGCCTTATGAGAAAAGTATAACTCCTGAGTGGAATGCACATCACAAAGCAGTTTCTCAGAAACTTCTCTCCAGTTTTATCTGAAGATATCTCCTATTTCCACCAGCCTGAATGTGCTCGAATGTCCTTCAGAATCCGTCCATGACAGTTTCAAAACTGCATAATAGAAAGAAGTTTTATCTATGTGAGATGAGACATATCTATCACAAAAGTTTCACAGAAAGCTTCTTTCCAGTTTTTGTCTGAGGATATTTCCTTTTCACCATAGCAAATACTCCAATGTCCCCTAGCTTTCTTTAAGATTCCATCCCTATGAGAAAAGTATAACTCTGTGAGAATGCACACATCACAAAGCTCCTCAATCTCTCTCCAGTATCTATCTGAAGATATTTCCTTTTCACCTAAGCCTCAAATGCTCCCAATATCCTTGACTCATAAACAGTGTTAGAATACTGCTCAATGAAAACAGAAGCTTAACTGTGATGGACTATGACCTAGAGGTTTCACAGTTTCCTTCTGGTTTATGAGGTATTTCTTTTCAGCATATTCTTAAGATTCCCAAATGTCCTTTCTCAGGTTCCACAAGAGTGATTTCAAACTGCTCAATCAAAAATAACTCTATGAGATGAATACACACATCACAAAGCAGTTGCTTCAGCTTCTCTCCAGTTTTCATCTGAAGACGTTTCCCTCACCACAAGCCCAGGTCACTAATATCCTTCACAGATTCCTCAAAGACAGAGTTTCCAAACTGGGCAATGTAGTGTAAACTTTAACTCTCTGAAATGAATGCACACATCAGAAAGCAGTTTTCATGCTCTTTCTGGGTTTTATTTCAGGATATTTCACCCACTATAGTCTTCAATTTCAAAATATCACTTTTCACTAGAAGTGTTCAAACACTGCCTTATGAGAAAAGAGGTATAACTCCCTAGTGGAATGCACACATCACAAAGCAGTTTCTCAGAAAGCTTCTCTCCAGTTTTTCTGAAGATATCTCCTTTATCACCTGAATGTGCTCCAATGTCCTTCAATCTGTCCATGATTTCAAAACTGCATAATAAAGAAAATTTTCTCTATGTGAGATGAATAGACATATCTATCACAAGCAGTTTCTGAAAACTTCTTTCCAGTTTTTTCTGAGGATATTTCCTTTTCACCATATAGCCATCATATACTCTAATGTCCCTGGTTCTCCAAAGGATTCCAATCTCTATGAGAAAAATAACTCTGTGAGGAATGCACACAAAGCAGCTCCTCAGAAATCTTCTCTCAGTATCTATCTGAAGATATTTCGTTTCACCATAAGCCTCAAAGCTCCCAATATCCTTAGCTGACTAACCTAAAACAGTGTTAGAATACTGCTCAATGAAAACAGAAGCTTAACTGTGTGAGTGGACTTCATGTGACCTAGAGCAGTTTCACAGAAAGTTTCCTTCTGGTTTTCGGGTATTTCTTTTCAGCATATTCTTAGAGTATTCCCAAATGTCCTTCTCAGGTTCCACAGAAACAGTGATTTCAAACTGCTCAATCAAAGAATGATTTAATCCATCACATAGTTGTCTGAAAGCTTCTCTCCAGTTTTCATCGAAGATTTCCTTTCTCACCACAAGCCTCAGAAATATCCCTTCACGATTCCTCAAAGAGTTTCCAACAGGCAACGTAAAGCTTTAACTCTCTGAAATGAATGCACACGTCAGAGCAGTTTCTTTATACTGTTCCATTCCATATTCCATTCCATTCCATTCTGTTCCACTCCATTCCGTTCCATTCAATTCTATATTCTTTTCCGTTTCGTTTTGTTCCATTCCATTCACATTCCATTCCATTCTACATGCCATTCCTTTTCCTTCCTTCCTTTCCATTCCATTCCATTCATTCTACTACATATTCGTATTCTTTTCCATTCCATTCTGTGCCATTCCATTCCATTCAATATTCCACTCTTTTCCATATTCTACTCTGTTGCATATTGCATTCCATTCTATTCACTCCATTGCATAACATTCAATATTCCATTATATATTACTTTCCATTCCATTCCGTTCCTTATTTCATTCCATTCCATTCCATATTCCGTTCCATTCCATGACATGTTCCATTCCATTCCATGTCCGTAGCCGTGAGGCCATTGCGGCTTCTGTTGTAGCTCCGTATCATCAGAGACAAGATGGCGTATTCCATTCTTCATTAACAACTTTTCCGCAGCCAACCTTTTCCAGGAAGATATGCAGCCTATCCATTCCAATTCCGTGCATACCAATTCATCGCATTTATTCCAGCCCCGTCACTCCCCTGACCCAACCTCTTCCCTGCCAGCCTATATTCATTGCACTGCCACCATTCCAGACTTGATCAGGCTATTTGTCTTGTCTCCATTTCTCATTTTCTTGTCTCCTCCATTCCTCCCCTTCCATTCCATTCGACTGTCCTGCAGGGCCATTCGTGGCGCCTAACAGGAACCTGGACAGAATCACTAGTCCGAAATTAAAGTGGAAGAAACTCCTCCGGACGCTCAGCCTGCGGCGTCAGAACCATTAATAGTGTCTGATTATGGGACAATTAAGCCAGCATCAATTTATGTGCATTAAAACTTTAAAAGCACGTAAAGGTTAAAAG
>DAKLCV010000630.1:0-15247 GCA_030247045.1 Colobus guereza
ACCAAAGCCTTAAGTTAGCTCCCAAATATCACTTTGCAGAATCACGACAACAGGGTGAGCAAGCTGTTCCAAGAAGGGCAGGATGGAACTCTGGTGATGAAATCAAACATCAGTGAGCAATCTCTCAAGCTTCTCTCTAACTGTAATGTGAGAATATGTCCTTTTCACCATGGGGCCCAATGGGATCCCAAATATCACTTGCAGATTCCACGAGAAGAGTGTTATCAAACTGCTGCCTGAAAACTAAGCTGTACCTCGGTGAGACAAATTCACAGAACAAAGAGTTTCACAGAAAGCTTCTTTGCAGTTTTTACCGGATGAAATTTCCTTTATCAGCCCAGGTGTCAGTGCTACGGAAATCAGCAATCCTCAGATATCTCAAGGAGAGAGTTAGTGGCCTGCTCCAGGAAACATGAGTGTAAATCCGTGAGTTAAATTCACACATCACAAAGAAGTTTCTAACAAAGCTTCTTTAGAGTTTTCATCTAACGATATTTCCTTTGTCAGCGTGAGCTTCATTGAGCTAAGAAGTATCCCATTGCAGATTTCAAGAAAACTGTGTTCACAAACTGACCACTGAAAAGAAAGCTGTAACTCTGCGAGTTTCATTCACACATCACAGTGCAGTCTCTCAGAAGGTTTCTTTCCAGTTTCTCTATGGGGATACTCCCTTTTGCACCATAGCCCTAAGTGAGCTCCCAAATATCACTTTGCAGAACACACGACAACAGGGTTAGCAAGCTGTTCCAAGATGCCCAGGGTGGAACTCTGAGTGATGAAGTAACACATCAGAAAGCAATCTCTCAGAAAGCTTCTGTCTAACTGTTATGTGAGGATATGTCCTTTTTCACCATGGGGCCCAATGGGATCCCAAATATCACTTTGCAGATTCCACAAAAAGAGTGTTATCAAACTGCTGCCTGAAAACTAAGTTGTAGCTTGGTGAGACAAATTCACAGAACAAAGAGGAGTTTCACAGAAAGCTTCTTTCCATTTTTTAACGGATGAAACATCCTTTATCAGCGCAGGACTCGGTGCTATGGAAATCAGCCCTTCTCAGATATCTCAAGGAGAGAGTTAGAGGCCTGCTCCAGAAACATGAGTGTAACTCCGTGAGATAAACTCACACATCACCAAGAAGTTTCTAACAAAGTTTCTTTCTAATTTTCATCTGGTGATATTTCCTTTTTCAGAGTGAGCTTCATTGAGCTAAGAAGGATCCAATTGCAGATTTCAAGAAAACTGTGTTAGCAAACTGACCACTGAAGAGAAAGCTGTAACTCTGTGAGTTGCATTCACACATCACAGTGCAGTCTCTCAGAAGGCTTCTTTCCAGTTTCTGTATGGTGATACTGTCTTTTGCACCATAGCCCTAAGTGAGCTACCAAATATCACTTTGCAGAATCCACGACAACAGGGTTAGCAAGCTGTTCCAAGAAGGGCAGGATGGAACTCTGAGTGATGAAATCAAACATCTGAGAGTAATCTCTCAGAAAGCTTGTCTCTAACTGTTAGGTGAGGATATGTCCTTTTTCACCATGGGGCCCAATGGAATCCCAAATATCACTTTGCAGATTCCACGAAAAGATTGTTATCAAACTGCTCCCTGAAAACTAAGCTGTAGCTCAGTGAGACAAATTCACAGAACAAAGAGGAGTTTCACAGAAATTTTCTTTCCAGTTTTTGACGGATGAAATTTCCTTTATCAGCCCAGGTGTCAGTGCTATGGAAATCAGCAATTCTCAGATATCTCAAGGAGAGAGTTAGTGGCCTGCTCCAGGAAACATGAGTGTAACTCCGTGAAATAAACTCACACATCACCAAAAAGTTTCTAACAAAGCTTCTTTCTAGGTTTCATCTAACGATATTTCCTTTGTCAGCGTGAGCTTCATTGAGCTAAGAAGTATCCCATTGCAGATTTCAAGAAAACTGTGTTAGCAAACTCACCACTGAAGGGAAATCTGTAACTCTGTGAGTTGCATTTTCACATCACAGTGCAGTCTCTCAGAAGGCTTCTTTCCAGTTTCTGTATGGGTATACTCCCATTTGCACCATAGCACTAAGTGAGCTCCCAAATATCACTTGGCAGAATCCATGACAACGGGGTTAGCAAGCTGTTCCAAGAAGCGCAGGGTGGAACTCTGAGTGATGAAGTCACACATCAGAGAGCAACATCTCAGGAAGCTTCTCTCTAACTGTTGTGTGAGGATATGTCGTTTGTCACCATGGGGCCCAATGGGATCCCAAATATGACTTTGCAGATTCCACGAAAAGAGTGTTATCAAACTGCAGCCTGAAAACTAAGCTGTAGCTCCGTGAGACAAATTCACAGAACAAAGAGTAGTTTCACAGAAAGCTTCTTTCCAGTTTTTAACGGATGAAATATCCTTTATCAGCGCAGGTCTCAGGGCTATGGATATCAGCCATTCGCAGATATCTCAAGGAGAGAGTTAGTGGCCTGCTTCAGGAAACGTGAGTGTAACTCCATGAGATAAACTCACACATCACCAAAAAGTTTCTACCAAAGCTTCTTTCTATGTTTCATCTAACGATATCTACTTTGCCAGCGTCAGCTTCATTGAGCTAAGAAGTATCCCATTGCAGATTTCTAGAAAACTGTGTTAGCAAACTCACCATTGAAGAGAAAGCTGCAACTCTGTGAGTTGCATTCTCACATCACAGTGCAGTCTCTCAGAAGGCTTCTTTCCAGTTTCTGTATGGGGATAGTCCCTTTTGCACCAAAGCCTTAAGTTAGCTCCCAAATATCACTTTGCAGAATCCACGACAACAGGGTGAGCAAGCTGTTCCAAGAAGGGCAGGGTGGAACTCTGAGTGATGAAATCAAACATCAGTGAGCAATCTCTCAGAAAGCTTCTCTCTAACTGTAATGTGAGAATATGTCCTTTTACACCATGGGGCCCAATGGGATCCCAAATATCACTTTGCAGATTCCACGAGAAGAGTGTTATCAAACTGCTGCCTGAAAACTAAGCTGTACCTCGGTGAGACAAATTCACAGAACAAAGAGGAGTTTCACAGAAAGCTTCTTTGCAGTTTTTACCGGATGAAATTTCCTTTATCAGCCCAGGTGTCAGTGCTACGGAAATCAGCAATCCTCAGATATCTCAAGGAGAGAGTTAGTGGCCTGCTCCAGGAAACATGAGTGTAAATCCGTGAGTTAAATTCACACATCACAAAGAAGTTTCTAACAAAGCTTCTTTAGAGTTTTCATCTAACGATATTTCCTTTGTCAGCGTGAGCTTCATTGAGCTAAGAAGTATCCCATTGCAGATTTCAAGAAAACTGTGTTCACAAACTGACCACTGAAAAGAAAGCTGTAACTCTGCGAGTTTCATTCACACATCACAGTGCAGTCTCTCAGAAGGTTTCTTTCCAGTTTCTCTATGGGGATACTCCCTTTTGCACCATAGCCCTAAGTGAGCTCCCAAATATCACTTTGCAGAACACACGACAACAGGGTTAGCAAGCTGTTCCAAGATGCCCAGGGTGGAACTCTGAGTGATGAAGTAACACATCAGAAAGCAATCTCTCAGAAAGCTTCTGTCTAACTGTTATGTGAGGATATGTCCTTTTTCACCATGGGGCCAAATGGGATCCCAAATATCACTTTGCAGATTCCACGAAAAGAGTGTTATCAAACTGCTGCCTGAAAACTAAGTTGTAGCTCGGTGAGACAAATTCACAGAACAAAGAGGAGTTTCACAGAAAGCTTCTTTCCATTTTTTAACGAAGGAAATATCCTTTATCAGCTCAGGTCTCAGTGCTATGGAAATCAGCCCTTTTCTGATATCTCAATGAGACAGGTAGTGGCCTGCTCCAGGAAACCTGAGTGTAACTCCGTGAGATAAACACACACATCACCAAGAAGTTTCTAACAAAGCTTCTTTCTAGGTTTCATCTAACGATATTTCCTTTGTCAGCGTGAGCTTCATTGAGCTAAGAAGGATCAAATTGCAGATTTCAAGAAAACTGTGTTAGCAAACTGACCACTGAAGAGAAAGCTGTAAGTCTGTGAGTTGCATTCACACATCACAGTGCTGTCTCTCAGAAGGCTTCTTTCCAGTTTCTGTATGGGGATACTCCCTTTTGCACCATAGCCCTAAGTTAGCTCCCAAATATCACTTTGCAGAATCCACGACAACAGGGTTAGCAAGCTGTTCCAAGAAGGGCAGGGTGGAACTCTGAGTGATGAAGTCACACATCAGAGAGCAATCTCTCAGAAAGCTTCTCTCTAACTGTTATATGAGGATATGTCCTTTTTCAACATGGAGCCCAATGGGATCCCAAATATCACTTTGCAGATTCCACGAAAAGAGGGTTATCAAACTGCTCCCTGAAAACTGAGCTGTAGCTCGGCGTGATAAATTCACAGAACAAAGGGGAGTTTCACAGAAAGCTTCTTTCCAGTTTTTAACGGATGAAATATCCTTTATCAGCGCAGGTCTCAGGGCTATGGATATCAGCCATTCGCAGATATCTCAAGGAGAGAGTTAGTGGCCTGCTTCAGGAAACGTGAGTGTAACTCCATGAGATAAACTCACACATCACCAAAAAGTTTCTACCAAAGCTTCTTTCTATGTTTCATCTAACGATATTTACTTTGCCAGCGTCAGCTTCATTGAGCTAAGAAGTATCCCATTGCAGATTTCAAGAAAACTGTGTTAGCAAACTCACCATAGAAGAGAAAGCTGCAACTCTGTGAGTTGCATTCACACATCACAGTGCAGTCTCTCAGAAGGCTTCTTTCCAGTTTCTGTATGGCGATAGTCCCTTTTGCACCAAAGCCTTAAGTGAGCTCCCAAATATCACTTTGCAGAATCCACGACAACAGGGTTAGCAAGCTGTACCAAGAAGGGCAGGGTGGAACTCTGAGTGATGAAATCAAACATCAGAGAGCAATCTCTCAGAAAGCTTCTCTCTAACTGTTATGTGAGGATATGTCCTTTTTCACCATGGGGCCCAATGGGATACCAAATATCACTTTGCAGATTCCACGAAAAGAGAGTTATCAAACTGCAGCCTGAAAACTAAGCTGTAGCGCGGTGAGACAAATTCACAGAACAAAGAGGAGTTTCACAGAAAGCTTCTTTCCAGTTTTTAATGGATGAAATATCCTTTATCAGCGCATGTCTCAGTGCTATGGAAATCAGCCCTTCTCAGATATCTCAAGGAGAGAGTTAGTGGCCTGCTCCAGGAAAGAAGAGTGTAACTCCGTGAGATAAACTCACACATCACCAAGAAGTTTCTAACAAAGCTTCTGTCTAATTTTCATCTAGGGATATTTCCTTTTTCAGAGGGAGCATCATTGAGCTTAGAAGTATCCAATTGCAGATTTTAAGAAAACTGTGTCAGCAAACTGACCACTGAAGAGAAAGCTGTAACTCTGTGAGTTGCATTCACACATCACAGTGCAGTCTCTCAGAAGGCTTCTTTCCAGTTTCTGTATGGGGATACTGTCTTTTGCACCATAGCCCTAAGTGAGCTTCCAAATATCACTTTGCAGAATCCACGACAACAGGGTTAGCAGGCTATTCAAAAAAGAGCAGGGTGGAACTCTGAGTGATGAAATCAAACATCAGAGACTAATCTCTCAGAAAGCTTCTCTCTAACTGTTAGTTGAGGATATGGCCTTTTTCACCATGGGGCCCAATGGGATCCGAAATATCACTTTGCAGATTCCACGAAAAGAGTGTTATCAAACTGCTCCCTGAAAACTAAGCTGTAGCTCGGTGAGACAAATTCACAGAACAAAGAGGAGTTTCACAGAAAGCTTCTTTCCAGTTTTTAACGGATGAAATTTCCTTTATCAGCCCAGGTGTCAGTGCTATGGAAATCAGCAAATCTCAGATATCTCAAGGAGAGAGTTAGTGGCCTGCTCCAGGAAACATGAGTGTAACTCCGTGAGATAAACTCCCACATCACCAGGAAGTTTCTAACAAAGCTTCTTTCTAGGTTTCATCTAACGATATTTCCTTTGTCATCATGAGCTTCATTGTGCTAAGAAGTATCCCATTGCAGATTTCAAGAAAGCTGTGTTAGCAAACTGACCACTGAAGAGAAAGCTGTAACTCTGTGAGTTGCATTTTCACATCACAGTGCAGTCTCTCAGAAGGCTTCTTTCCAGTTTCTGTATGGGGATACTCCCATTTGCACCATAGCCCTAAGTGAGCTCCCAAATATCACTTTGCAGAATCCACGACAACAGGGTTAGCAAGCTGTTCCAAGAAGCGCAGGGTGGAACTCTGAGTGATGAAGTCACACATCAGAGAGCAACATCTCAGAAAGCTTCTCTCTAACTGTTATGTGAGGATATGTCCTTTTTCACCATGGGCCCAATGGGATCCCAAATATCACTTTGCAGATTCCACGAAAAGAGTGTTATCAAACTGCAGCCTGAAAACTAAGCTGTAGCTTGGTGAGACAAATTCACAGAACAAAGAGGAGTTTCACAGAAAGATTCTTTCCAGTTTTTAACGGATGAAATATTCTTTATCAGCGCAGGTCTCAGTGCTATGGAAATCAGCCCTTCTCAGATATCTCAAGGAGAGAGTTTGTGGCCTGCTCCAGGAAACATGAGTGTAACTCCATGAGATAAACTCACACATCACCAAGAAGTTTCTAACAAAGCTTCTTTCTAGGTTTCATCTAACGATATTTCCTTTGTCATCATGAGCTTCATTGTGCTAAGAAGTATCCCAT
This sequence comes from Colobus guereza, assembly GCA_030247045.1. Taxonomy (NCBI): domain Eukaryota; kingdom Metazoa; phylum Chordata; class Mammalia; order Primates; family Cercopithecidae; genus Colobus; species Colobus guereza. Next base: position 6,721 of record DAKLCV010000630.1, read on the forward strand.
TGCAGATTTCAAGAAAGCTGTGTTAGCAAACTGACCACTGAAGAGAAAGCTGTAACTCTGTGAGTTGCATTTTCACATCACAGTGCAGTCTCTCAGAATGCTTCTTTCCAGTTTCTGTATGGGGATACTCCCTTGGGCACCATAGCCCTAAGTGAGCTCCCAAATGTCACTTTGCAGAATCCACGACAACAGGGTTAGCAAGCTGTTCCAGGAAGGGCAGGGTGGAACTCTGAGTGATGAAATCAAACATCAGTGAGCAATCTCCCAGAAAGCTTCTCTCTAAATGTAATGTGAGGTTATGTCCTTTTTCACCATGGGACCCAATGGGATCCCAAATATCACTTTGCAGATTCCACGAAAAGAGTGTTATCAAACTGCTGCCTGAATACTAAGCTGTACCTCGGTGAGACAAATTCACACAACAAAGAGGAGTTTCACAGAAAGCTTCTTTCCAGTTTTTAACGGATGAAATTTCCTTTATCAGCCCAGGTGTCAGTGCTATGGAAACCAGCAATCTCAGATATCTCAAGGAGAGAGTTAGTGGCCTGCTCCAAGAAACATGAGTGTAACTCCGTGAGATAAACTCACACATCACCAAGAAGTTCCTAACAATGCTTCTTTCTAGGTTTCATCTAACGATATTTCCTTTGTCAGCGTGAGCTTCATTGAGCTAAGAAGTATCCCATTGCAGATTTCAAGAAAACTGTGTTAGCAAACTGACCACTAAAGAGAAAGCTGTAACTCTGTGAGTTGCATTCACACATCACAGTGCAGTCTCTCAAAAGGCTTCTTTCCAGTTTCTGTATGGGGATACTCCCATTTGCACCATAACCCTAAGTGAGCTCCCAAATATCACTTTGCAGAATCCACGACAACAGGGTTAGCAAGCTGTTCCAAGAAGCGCAGGGTGGAACTCTGAGTGATGAAGTCACACATCAGAGAGCAACATCTCAGAAAGCTTCTCTTTAACTGTTATGTGAAGATATGTCGTTTTTCACCATGGGGCCCAATGGGATCCCAAATATCACTTTGCAGATTCCACGAAAAGAGTGTTATCAAACTGCAGCCTGAAAACTAAGCTGTAGCTCGGTGAGACAAATTCACAGATCAAAGAGGAGTTTCACAGAAAGCTTCTTTCCAGTTTTTAACGGATGAAATATCCTTTATCAGCGCAGGTCTCAGTGCTATGCAAATCAGCCCTTCTCAGATATCTCAAGGAGAGAGTTAGTGGCCTGCTCCAGGAAACATGAGTGTAACTCCGTGAGATAAACTCACACATCACCAAGAAGTTTCTAACAAAGCTTCTTTCTAATTTTCATCTAGCGATATTTCCTTTTTCAGAGTGAGCTTCATTGAGCTAAGAAGTATCCAATTGCAGATTTCAAGAAAACTGTGTTAGCAAACTGACCAGTGAAGAGAAAGCTGTAACTCTGTGAATTGCATTCACACATCACTGTGCAGTCTCTCAGAAGTCTTCTTTCCAGTTTCTGTATGGGGATACTGTCTTTTGCACCATAGCCCTAAGTGAGCTTCCAAATATCACTTTACAGAATCCACGACAACAGGGTTAGCAAGCTGTTCCATAAAGGGCAGGGTGGAACTCTGAGTGATGAAATCAAACATCAGAGAGTAATCTCTCAGTAAGCTTCTCTCTAACTGTTAGGTGAGGATATGTCCTTTTTTTGTGTGTAATTGCATTGAGGATTTATTGATCAGTTGGGGTCAGAGATGAAGTCTGCATCCATTCTTCCATCTTTTCTTTGCCTCAGAAACAAGTCACTCAACATATTTATGCCCAGTGTTCCATTATTGGAAAACTAAGCTTTCGAAGTTATTTATATTCTGTTCCGCAAGGTCATTACCAAGGTCTGACTTTTTTCCTTTTTATTCTTTTTTTTTTTTTTTTATTATGCTTTAAGTTCTAGGGTACATGTGCATAACGTGCAGGTTTGTTACATATGTATACTTTTGCCATGTTGGCGTGCTGCACCCATCAACACCTCAGCACCCATCCATTCGTCATTTATATCAGGTATAACTCCCAATGCAATCCCTCCCCCCTCCCCACTCCGCATGATTGGCCCCGATTTGTGATGTGGTGGCTTTGCTGCAGTTGAGCAGGAAAAGCCTAGATGCTAGGCAGAAATGTGTAAGTTTGAATTATGCAAACCCCAAGAACGTAGTAGCTGCTTGAATACTATCCCAAAGTCTACTCGATTAATCTCCCCAAAATCATGCCGCTCAGGTTTCATGACTATTTCACATACAAAATTGGAACTCTTACCTCCTCACGGTTGAAATAAATGGATCGCTTCCATCAGTAAAAGGCTAATCATCCTACACCTTAATGAAGAAAAGAGCGAAGGTGGTGGTTGGAACACTGAACATCACTTTATAGGATGTATTTGCCATAAATTAATCATTCCTGATCCACCTCAACTCTGCCAAGCTTCGAGAGGATAGGAAGACATACAAATGACAGCCCGTTCCTTGGAGAATTTTCAATCCAGTTTGGAATTGAGGAACCAGGCATGAAAAACTAACTAAAATTCAAACCCACGTATTCTAATGAGGAAGATTAATCTGAAAAATTGGAAGACACAGATATCAGAATGAAAATGAATAATTATTTTAAATCTAGTTTATAAAAATGAAGAGCTAAGATATCCTCCATCTTCTTTAGCTAATCATCATCTTGCAGAGCATTTTTCCAGAGTAAGGATTATTTCTAAATCTAGGTCATAATGCAGACCTTCACCCTGTTCCTGACATTATGGGGAAAGGAGTGATTCTTTTGGCTCCCATTGGATTTGTCATTCTTCCTCCTTGTACTTTCTCCTCCAATTGTCTCCTCTGCCCTTTCTCCTTTTCTGCCCACTTGAAGGAAACATTATATTAAAATTCCAATGTACAAAAAGTAGTATGCCAGAAGTAGTATGCAAGCAAGAATCTAAAATCATTTTATTAGCAGAATAAAATGCATAAATCAGAGAAAAGGTTTACATTTCAAGAAGATCTAAATTGTGGTCCTGTACACCAAAGATTTATTATAATAACCTCCAGAGACAGCAATTTAGAATGTGCAAAATCATTTATTTAGATTACTCCTTAATTCTTATAACAACCCTGTGAGGAGGGTAGACACAGAATTAGCAAGCTGTTCCAAGAAGCGCAGGGTGGAACTCTGAGTGATGAAGTCACACATCAGAGAGCAACATCTCAGAAAGCTTCTCTTTAACTGTTATGTGAAGATATGTCGTTTTTCACCATGGGGCCCAATGGGATCCCAAATATCACTTTGCAGATTCCACGAAAAGAGTGTTATCAAACTGCAGCCTGAAAACTAAGCTGTAGCTCGGTGAGACAAATTCACAGATCAAAGAGGAGTTTCACAGAAAGCTTCTTTCCAGTTTTTAACGGATGAAATATCCTTTATCAGCGCAGGTCTCAGTGCTATGCAAATCAGCCCTTCTCAGATATCTCAAGGAGAGAGTTAGTGGCCTGCTCCAGGAAACATGAGTGTAACTCCGTGAGATAAACTCACACATCACCAAGAAGTTTCTAACAAACCTTCTTTCTAATTTTCATCTAGCGATATTTCCTTTTCCAGAGTGAGCTTCATTGAGCTAAGAAGTATCCCATTGCAGATTTCAAGAAAACTGTGTTAGCAAACTGACCACCGAAGAGAAAGCTGCATCTCTGTGAGTTGCATTCACACATCACAGTGCAGTCTCTCAGAAGGCTTCTTTCCAGTTTCTGTATGGGGATACTGTCTTTTGCACCATAGCCATAAGTGAGCTCCCAAATATCACTTTGCAGAATCCACGAAAACAGGGTTAGCAAGCTGTACCAAGAAGGGCAGGGTGGAACTCTGAGTGATGAAATCAAACATCAGTGAGTAATCTCTCAGAAAGCTTCTCTCTAACTGTTATGTGAGGATATGTCCTTTTTGTGTGTAATTGCATTGAGGATTTATTGATCAGTTGGGGTCAGAGATGAAGTCTGCATCCATTCTTCCATCTTTTCTTTGCCTCAGAAACAAGTCACTCAACACATTTATGCCCAGTGTTCCATTATTGGAAAACTAAGCTTTCAGTTATTTATATTCTGTTCCAAGGTCATTACCAAGGTCTGACTTTTTCCTTTTTATTCTTTTTTTTTTTTTTTATTATGCTTTAAGTTCTAGGGTACATGTGCATAACGTGCAGGTTTGTTACATATGTATACTTTTGCCATGTTGGCGTGCTGCACCCATCAACACCTCAGCACCCATCCATTCGTCATTTATATCAGGTATAACTCCCAATGCAATCCCTCCCCTCCCACTCCGCATGATTGGCCCCGATTTGTGATGTGGTGGCTTTGCTGCAGTTGAGCAGGAAAAGCCTAGATGCTAGCAGAAATGTGTAAGTTTGAATTATGCAAACCCCAAGAACGTAGTAGCTGCTTGAATACTATCCCAAAGTCTACTCGATTAATCTCCCCAAAATCATGCCGCTCAGGTTTCATGACTATTTCACATACAAAATTGGAACTCTTACCTCCTCACGGTTGAAATAAATGGATCGCTTCCATCAGTAAAAGGCTAATCATCCTACACCTTAATGAAGAAAAGAGCGAAGGTGGTGGTTGGAACACTGAACATCACTTTATAGGATGTATTTGCCATAAATTAATCATTCCTGATCCACCTCAACTCTGCCAAGCTTCGAGAGGATAGGAAGACATACAAATGACAGCCGTTCCTTGGAGAATTTTCAATCCAGTTTGGAATTGAGGAACCAGGCATGAAAAACTAACTAAAATTCAAACCCACGTATTCTAATGAGGAAGATTAATCTGAAAAATTGGAAGACACAGATATCAGAATGAAAATGAATAATTATTTTAAATCTAGTTTATAAAAATGAAGAGCTAAGATATCCCTCCATCTTCTTTAGCTAATCATCATCTTGCAGAGCATTTTTCCAGAGTAAGGATTATTTCTAAATCTAGGTCATAATCGCAGACCTTCACCCTGTTCCTGACATTATGGGGAAAGGGAGTGATTCTTTTGGCTCCCATTGGATTTGTCATTCTTTCCTCTCCTTGTACTTTCTCCTCCAATTGTCTCCTCTGCCCTTTCTCCTTTTCTGCCCACTTGAAGGAAACATTATATTAAAATTCCAATGTACAAAAAGTAGTATGCATGAGAAGTATGCAAGCAAGAATCTAAAATCATTTTATTAGCAGAATAAAAATGCCATAAATCAGAGAAAAGGTTTACATTTCAAGAAGATCTAAATTGTGGTCCTGTACACCAAAGATTTATTATAATAACCTCCAGGAGACAGCAATTTAGAATGTGCAAAAATCATTTATTTAGATTACTCCTTAATTCTTATAACAACCCTGTGAGGTAGACACAGAATTAGCACTCCACTTTACAAATGGGAAATTGAGGCTCAAATCACGTAAGTGACTTGGCCCAGATCACACAGCTAGCAAAAACCTAAATAAGACATTGTACAATATCTGCCCCTGTCTGTGCTAAGTAAATTCAAGGTTGTATCACTGTGGGACCAAGCTGAGATTCTCATCCTCTCCTCCTGATTCTAAGCCTAGATTTCTCTTCACTCCATATGCTTCATTTGATATATTCCACCCGTTTTTCTTTCTTTCTTTTTTTTTTTTTTTTAAAGAAGTCCTTGGAGTTGTATTGGCTGCTCTCTCAGTGATAGCATCAGTAGGAGAATGGTCATACTATTTTCTGGAACACTGTGCCATGCATAGTGACTGTTATGTAATCGATGCTTAATAATTACTTGTGACATGCACAAAGGTAAAGGAATAAGGCAAATACTATGAAGTTGGCTGGCACCCTCTGTTTTATGTTACCTTAAAATAAATTGTTACTGCCTAGTAGCATAGTAAACAATCTTATTTCCAAGGAAAAATAAAAAATAAAGAAGAAGAAGAGAAAAACGCTCTTTGTGCCAAAAAGCGATTTCTTGCCTGTCGACCTGTCTTTGGTGAGCCTCCCTCCGCGTCTGTGCCAGGGTCATGAGTCCCCTCCCAGTCCATCGGGGAGACACTTCCTGGAGATCCCTGTCATGATTGTTTTCCTCTCCAAAGCTGCTTGGGTTTGAGCCGATTTCGTGCGGGGGAAGGGGAGCTTCAGGGCGCCTGCTGGGGTCTCAGGACTCCGCTTCAGATCGGATTCTGGACCCCTGCCGGGGAGAATGGATGGGCTGAGCCCATGGACTGAGGCAGGCAGGGTCTCGCTGCAGACCAAAATCATCCCACAGGCCTCAAGGCACATGCGAGGACACACCGTGGTTCCTCTGGCCATCGGCCCGTGTGACCTCAGTGACACACGCTAACACCATCTGTTCCAGGATACGCCAGTGCCACGCACTGGCTCCACCTGGGATTCACCCCTGGACCTGTTGACAGGTGTCCTGGAAAGCGGGATCAGCTTGAAGGAGCCCCAGGCCCTTGAGAAACACGGCAGGTCACCGCTCTCTGAAAGCAGGGAGGCAGAGGGCTCACGGGTCAGTGAACTTTCCGCTGACTCCACGCCTTGAGGCCCACGGATCATTCTGGCTGCAGCCAGGCCCTGCCTGCCTCAGTCGATGTGATGTGCTCAGCCAATCCATTCTCCCGGTAGGGGTCCAGAATCGGATCCGATGGGGGTCATGAGCTGACCCCAGCTGGCGCCCTGAAGCTCCCCTCCCTGGTGGAAATCGGCTCCAGGATCTTCTCAACTCGACTCCTGGGGTTGGATCGCGGGACGCTGCCCGCGCCGCCTCCCACGCGCCCCCAACAGGACCGGACCGCGGATGCAGCCGCCGCCGAGGCTGCAGCGGAGAGCCCTTGCGCCCAGCCGCCATCCTTAAAGGGACGAGCCTGACCGCTGGCAGCGGAGCGCGGGCTGCGAAGCCAATGCGCGCGAGTGGCGAGCGGGTGCTCGCGGCGAGCCGGTGCCCGCGTCACAGTGGTTCCCACGGTTGTCATAGGAACCACGCCCTGAGGCCTGGCAAACAGGAGCCCTCCGTGGCAGTGCTTGGGTGGCGGGGCTCCGAGGCTCCAGCCTGACGTCTCCACGGGTCGACAGGACTGTCTCCGGATGCCAGGATTCCTGGCAAGGCTGAGCAGGATGTCGAAAGCACAGGCGGGGGTCGGGAAGCATCGCTGGCATCCCAGGCTCATGCCCGCCGGGACGCTGTTCGGGTGAGTCTCCCAAAAGCCTTGCCCCCGTGATCTCGAGGACGGTCGGCCTGCAGACCCGTGGGCTGATCTCAAGCCAGGGTCGCTCTCTGTCGAGAGCCGAACCCCATAGCCTCAGCGGCTGCCTGGGGCTGCCTGTTTCTGTGCCACTGCTGTATGACTCTCTGTGTGTCTGTGTTTGCGTGTGTCTCATTTTCGATTCTCTCTCTGTCTCTCACTCTCTGTCAGTTCCTTGCCCTCTCTTCGGTTGGGGTGTGTGTGTGTGTGTTTGAAGAAAACGCCTTTGCCAAAGTTGTCATTCTGAGCTGAAATCAAATGTGGGCTCTGTTTCAAGTGACTGTGCCTTCCTGGCAGGGTTCCACCACAGCTCAGATCTCCACAGCATCCAGTTTGTCTGGCTTCGGTGCGTACTAAAGGAAAGTTGACTTCTGCAGAGCAGGTATGAAGATTGCCTTTTGAGTCTTCATCCAGGGATTTAATTAATTTTGTGTAATTGCATTGAGGATTTATTGATCAATTGGGGTCAGAGATGAAGTCTGCATCCATTCTTCCATCTTTTCTTTGCCTCAGAAACAAGTCACTCAACACATTTATGCCCAGTGTTCCATTATTGGAAAACTAAGCTTTCGAAGTTATTTATATTCTGTTCCGCAAGGTCATTACCAAGGTCTGACTTTTTTCCTTTTTCTTTTTTTTTTTTTATTATGCTTTAAGTTCTAGGGTACATGTGCATAACGTGCAGGTTTGTTACATATGTATACTTTTGCCATGTTGGCGTGCTGCACCCATCAACACCTCAGCACCCATCCATTCGTCATTTATATCAGGTATAACTCCCAATGCAATCCCTCCCCCTCCCTCCGCATGATTGGCCCCGATTTGTGATGTGGTGGCTTTGCTGCAGTTGAGCAGGAAAAGCCTAGATGCTAGGCAGAAATGTGTAAGTTTGAATTATGCAAACCCCAAGAACGTAGTAGCTGCTTGAATACTATCCCAAAGTCTACTCGATTAATCTCCCCAAAATCATGCCGCTCAGGTTTCATGACTATTTCATACTTAGCAAACTATCACAAGAAGAAAAACCAAACACCGCATGTTCTCACTCATAGGTGGGAACTGAACAATGAGATCACTTGGACTCGGGAAGAGGAACATCACACACTGGGGCCTCCCATGGGAGGGTGGAGGGAGGAGGAATTGCATTGGGGAGTTATACCTGATATAAATGATGAATTGATGGGTGCTGACGAGTTGATGGGTGCAGCACACCAACATGGCACAAGTATACATATGTAGCAAACCTGCACGTTATGCACAT
>DAKLCV010000631.1:0-10988 GCA_030247045.1 Colobus guereza
TCAAACGCAGATTCATCTCTCTTTGTGCATGTATTTATCTCCATGCTACCTGTATAGGCTTTTAAATTCCCAGAGAATGGAAATCCCATCTCCCTAAAGCTCTCTTTGAAGATACTAGTAAGAGGTATTCGCTCTAAGGTGGAACACTGGTCATTCCAAGGTAAATGAAAACTGAAATGCACAGATTAAAACTTTCACCTCTCACTCAAGCATAAAAGGGAGAAAAGTTGGGTGCATGGAAGGAATGGAACTGTGTACAAGGGAAGGGCCCTGGCAGGGTGGGTAACAAGGGAGGAACACGTGAGGGGAGAGGATCGCCCCCAGTGGCATGGACTACCCCATCTGACCACCGCCAACTCTCACGGCGAGAATCTTTTCTTCTTTCTTTCTAATTTTTTTTTTTTTTTTTTGAGACTGAGTCTTGCTCTGTCGCCCAGGCTGGAGTGCAGTGGCGCGGTCTCGGCTCACTGCCACCTCCGCCTCCCGGTTCTAGTGATTCTCCTGCCTCAGCCTCCCAAGTAGCTGGGATTACAGGCATGTGCCACCACGCCCGGCTAATTTTGTATTTTTGGTAGAGACGGGTTTCACCATGTTGGCCAGGCTGGTCTCGAGCCTTGACCTCAGGAGATCCACCTGCCTCAGCCTCCCAAAGCGTGGCGTGAGCCTCGCAGCCGGCCTACTGCGAGCATCTTGAGGCTGCGATGTGAGGCCCTCCAGATGCCCCTCCCATTCCTCCACTGCAGAAAGTTCTAGCAGAATAAAGCAGGTCTTACTCAGATGTCAGGCCCTGTGGCCCCCGCCAGGCCTCCTCAAACACCAATGGCCGGCAGTCCTCTCTAATTTTCCGCCTCTTCTCTACCTGGAGACACGCTCTGAGCTCCTAGACTAAATCCTTCTGATGTCTTTCCAGAGGCCTCACAGGGTTTTCCCACTCATAATCAAAGAGAAATCCCAGCAGGCTTCTCTGGGTTTCGCTCACTCTGGCCCCGCCCGCCGACGCGGTCTCACTCCTCAACCCCGGCGGGATATGAAGAGGAGGTCGCAGACCCCTCGAATCGAATGAAAACTGCTCTCCAAAGATAAGCGCGGAAGTGAAGCCTCCTTCAGGAGCCAGAGGGCCATCGCCATTAGGAAAGAAAGGGCAGGGAGGACTATAAGACCAACGTCCGGGGAAAGCCGAGGACCCTGGAATCCTGAACCCAGACCCACGGCCCCATCCGGCTTCTCAGCCCCTCCCCACGCCTTCCCCAGCCCAACCTGCCCAAGCCCCTCCTGTCCCCACCTCTTGCTGCTGGCGCGCGCCTGACCTGGGGCCGCCCTGACGTGGCTCTCGAGGTGGCCTGCAGCTGCCACAGCACGCGCGGCCCCGCCCCAGGTCCTCTTCTGACCAATAGGGATTCCGTCCTGTCCCAGGGCCCCGCCCCGCCATGACAGGCAGCTAACGGTTTTAACTGTCCTAATGGTAGCACGCGCGGCCCCGCCCCAGTGTCTCGACCAACTGGGATTCCGTCCCGTCCTCAGGGCCCCACCCTCTCCGCGACAGGCAGCTAACGGTTTTAACCGTCCTAATGGTCTCAACTGCGCTGATTGTGGGCCCCGCCAAGCTTCGCTGCCTGGTGCCAACACCGCGGCATCGCCACACCCAGCCCACGTGCACCCCATGCAATGTTCCTCACACCCCCCACACTGACATCGGAATGGCCACCCTCGGCCCACCTGGCGTGCAGACCTGCTCACTTGTCGCCGATCTACACCCCATTGTGTATGACCAGAACAAGGAGGCCCTGGTCCCCAAGAATGGCGAGGCACCACCTGTAAGGACAGCATGTGGGGTGGACCTGGGTAAGGGGCCAGAGCATGGATGATGCTCGGGTGGTCTGAGCAAGGGCAGGACAAGAGGAGCAGCTGGGATGACAGGCGCTGTGGGCAGATGGGGACATTGAACGGGGCCCCTGGAGGAGAGAGAAAGGAGGCAAGAAATCGTCTGAGGTTCCTGGCCCACCGGATGCTGGAGTGGCCTGAGGGCAGGGACAGTGGGGAGGCAGGAAGGATCTATGTAACTCTGCCTCTGGTGCTTATAGATGACTTTGAAAGCAAAAACATGCTTGAGACCAGTCTGGGCAGCATGGCGACGCAGCTCTACAAAAAATTAGTCCGGCGTGGTGACACGTGCCTATGGTCCCAGCTACTCAGAGGCTGAAGCCGGAGGATCGCTTGAACCTGGGAGGTAGAGGCTGCAGTGAGCCGAGATCGCACCACTACATTCCAGCTCTGGGCGACAGAATGAGACCCTGTCTCAAAAAACATGATGCGATCACCAATGGAGTATAAATGGAAAGGAGATTGGATTGAGCCCCAGGACACACACCAGTTTAGAGGCCTTTGAGATGAGGGAAAAGCAGCCAAGGAGTTGGAGCAAGCCTGATCGGAGACGGGAAAGACACCATGAGAATGAGGCATTCTGAAGGCACTTGAACTGCTTCAAGACGAGGCAGAGATCAGCTATGACAATGCTGCGGATGTGTTCAGGAAGACTGGTTAGAATTAATGTTGGGTGACCTTGGTAGGAGCAGTTACAGTGATGTAGTGAGAATGAAAACCTGATTTGTGTATGGATTCACAAAATGAGGAGGAGAGATTTGGCATATCCATACAATGGAAAACTACTAAGCGATAAAAGGAATGAACAATGGATACAACAACATGAATAGGCCGGGCGCTGGGGTTCTCAAGCCTGTAATCCCAGCACTTTGGGAGGCCGAGATGGGCAGATCACGAGGTCAGGAGATCGAGACCATCCTGGCTAACACGCTGAAACCCCATCTCTTGGCCGGGCGCGGTGGCTCAAGCCTGTAATCCCAGCACTTTGAAGGCCGAGACGGGCGGATCACGAGGTCAGGAGATCGAGACCATCCTGGCTAACACGGTGAAACCCCGCCTCTACTAAAAATACAAAAAACTAGCTGGCGAGGTGGCGCCTGTAGTCCCAGCTACTCCGGAGGCTGAGGCAGGAGAATGGCGAACTCGGGAGGCGGAGCTTGCAGTGAGCTGAGATCCGCCACTGCACTCCAGCCCTGGGACAGAGCAAGACTCCGTCTCAAAAAAAAAAAAAAAAAAAAAGAATAAATTTCAAAATAATTATGCTGAGTGAAGACCAAACAAAAAGAACACATACTGTATGATCCCATCTATATAAAATTCGAGAAAATGCAAATTAATCTATAGTGACAGAAAGCAGAGGTGTATGCTGCATGAGGCAAATGAGTGCCATAAGGAAAGATTGCGACTAGGCAGAAGGAAACTTGGGGTGATGGACGATTATACTATCTTCTTCTTCTTCTTTTTTAAGACGGAGTTTCACCTCGCTGGGTTGAGGCTGTATTTATCTCCATGCTACCTGTATAGGCTTTTAAATTCCCAGAGGATGGAAATCCCATCTCCCAAAGCTCTCCTTGAAGGCTAGTACAGCATCGTTTGAACTTGGGAGGCGGAGCTTGCAGTGAGCTGAGATCCGGCCACTGCACTCCAGCCTGGGCGACAGAGTGAACAAATGTGGTAAGTATACCCTTATTCTCAACATGTCTAAGAACCAGCTGGGGCTTAATGTATTCAAACGCAGATTCATCTCTCTTTTGTGCATATTTATCTCCATGCTACCTGTATAGGCTTTTAAATTCCCAGAGAATGGAAATCCCATCTCCTAAAGCTCTCTTTGAAGATACTAGTAAGAGGTATTCGCTCTAAGGTGGAACATGGTCATTCAAGGTAAATGAAAACTGAAATGCACAGATTAAAACTTTCACCTCACTCAAGCATAAAAGGGAGAAAAAAGTTGGGTGCATGGAAGGAATGGAACTGTGTACAAGGAAGGGCCCTGGCAGGGTGGGTAACAAGGGAGGAACACGTGAGGGGAGAGGATCGCCCCCAGTGGCATGGACTACCCCATCTGACCACCGTCAACTCTCGTGAGAATCTTTTCTTCTTTCTTTCTAATTTTTTTTTTTTTTTTGAGACTGAGTCTTGCTCTGTCGCCCAGGCTGGAGTGCAGTGGCGGCGGTCTCCGGCTCACTGCCACCTCCGCCTCCCGGTTCTAGTGATTCTCCTGCCTCAGCCTCCCAAGTAGCTGGGATTACAGGCATGTGCCACCACGCCCGTAATTTTGTATTTTTGGTAGAGACGGGTTTCACCATGTTGGCCAGGCTGGTCTCGAGCTCTTGACCTCAGGAGATCCACCTGCCTCAGCCTCCCAAAGCGTGGCGTGAGCCTCGCAGCCGGCCTACTGCGAGCATCTTGAGGCTGCGATGTGAGGCCCTCAGATGCCCCTCCCATTCCTCCACTGCAGAAAGTTCTAGCAGAATAAAGCAGGTCTCTTACTCAGATGTCAGGCCCCCTGTGGCCCCCGCCAGGCTCCGCCTCAAACACCAATGGCCGGCAGTCCTCTCTAATTTTCCGCCTCTTCTCTACCTGGAGACACGCTCTGAGCTCCTAGACTAAATCCTTCTGATGTCTTTCCAGAGGCCTCACAGGGTTTTCCCTACTCATAATCAAAGAGAAATCCCAGCAGGCTTCTCTGGGTTTCTGCTCACTCTGGCCCCGCCCAGCCGACGCGGTCTCACTCCTCAACTCCCGGCGGGATATGAAGAGGAGGTCGCAGACCCCTGCGAATCGAATGAAAACTGCTCTCCAAAGATAAGCGCGGAAGTGAAGCCTCCTTCAGGAGCCAGAGGGCCATCGCCATTAGGAAAGAAAGGGCAGGGGAGGGACTATAAGACCAACGTCCGGGGAAAGCCCGGAGGACCCCTGGAATCCTGAACCCAGACCCACGGCCCCATCCGGCTTCTCAGCCCCTCCCCACGCCTTCCCCAGCCCAACCTGCCCAAGCCCCTCCTGTCCCCACCTCTTGCTGCTGGCGCGCCCGACCTGGGGCCGCCCTGACGTGGTAACTCGAGGTGGCCGCGTCCAGCTGCAGCTGCCACAGCACGCGCGGCCCCGCCCCAGGTCCTCTTCTGACCAATAGGGATTCCGTCCTGTCCCAGGGCCCCGCCCCGCCATGACAGGCAGCTAACGGTTTTAACTGTCCTAATGGTAGCACGCGCGGCCCCGCCCCAGTGTCTCGACCAACTGGGATTCCGTCCCGTCCTCAGGGCCCCACCCTCTCCGCGACAGGCAGCTAACGGTTTTAACCGTCCTAATGGTCTCAACTGCGCTGATTGTGGGCCCCGCCAAACCGCCTGCCTGGTGCACACCGCGTACGCCACACACCCAGCCACGTGCACCCCATGCAATGTTCCTCACTGACTGACATCGGAATGGCCACCCTCGGCCCACCTGGCGTGCAGACCTGCTCACTTGTCGCTCGATCTACACCCCATTGTGTATGACCAGAACAAGGAGGCCCTGGTCCCCAAGAATGGCGAGGCACCACCTGTAAGGACAGCATGTGGGGTGGACCTGGTGGCCAGGGGCCAGAGCATGGATGATGCTCGGTGGTCTGGCAAGGGCAGGACAAGAGCAGCTGGGATGACAGGCTGTGGGCAGATGGGGACATTGAACGGGGCCCCTGGAGGAGAGAGAAAGGAGGCAGAAATCGTCTGAGGTTCCTGGCCCACGGATGCTGGAGTGGCCTGAGGGCAGGGACAGTGGGGGTAGGCAGGAAGGATCTATGTAACTCTGCCTCTGGTGCTTATAGATGACTTTGAAAGCAAAAACATGCTTGAGACCAGTCTGGGCAGCATGGCGAAACCGCAGCTCTACAAAAAATTAGTCCGGCGTGGTGACACGTGCCTATGGTCCCAGCTACTCAGAGGCTGAGCGGGAGGATCGCTTGAACCTGGGAGGTGAGGCTGCAGTGAGCCGAGATCGCACCCTACATTCCAGCCTGGGCGACAGAATGAGACCCTGTCTCAAAAAACATGATCACGATCACCAATGGAGTATAAATGGAAAGGAGATTGGATTGAGCCCCAGGACACACCAGTTTAGAGGCCTTTGGAGATGAGGGAAAAGCAGCCAAGGAGTTGGAGCAAGCCTGATCGGGACGGGAAAGACACCATGAGAATGAGGCATTCTGGAAGGCACTTGGAACTGCTTCAAAGAGGCGAGGCAGAGATCAGCTATGACAAATGCTGCGGATGTGTTCAGGAAGACTGGTTAGAATTAATGTTGGGTGACCTTGGTAGGAGCAGTTACAGTGATGTAGTGAGAATGAAAACCTGATTTGTGTATGGATTCACAAAATGAGGAGGAGATTTGGCATATCCATACAATGGAAAACTACTAAGCGATAAAAGGAATGAACAATGGATACAACAACATGAATAGGCGGTAGCGGTGGCTCAAGCCTGTAATCCCAGCACTTTGGGAGGCCGAGATGGGCAGATCACGAGGTCAGGAGATCGAGACCATCCTGGCTAACACGTTGAAACCCCATCTCTTGGCCGGGCGCGGTGGCTCAAGCCTGTAATCCCAGCACTTTGGAAGGCCGAGGCAGGCGGATCACGAGGTCAGGAGATCGAGACCATCCTGGCTAACACGGTGAAACCCCGTCTCTACTAAAAATACAAAAAACTAGCAGGCGAGGTGGCGGGCGCCTGTAGTCCCAGCTACTCCGGAGGCTGAGGCAGGAGAATGGCGTAAACCGGGAGGCGGGCTTGCAGTGAGCTGAGATCCGGCCACTGCACTCCAGCCAGGGGACAGAGCAAGACTCCGTCTCAAAAAAAAAAAAAAAAAGAATAAATTTCAAAATAATTATGCTGAGTGAAGACCAAACAAAAAGAACACATACTGTATGATCCCATCTATATAAAATTAGAAAATGCAAATTAATCTATAGTGACAGAAGCAGCAGAGTGTGGCGTTGCATGAGGCAAATGAGTGCCATAAGGAAAGGATTGCGACTAGGCAGAAGGAAACTTGGGGTGATGGACGTATTTACTATCTTCTTCTTCTTCTTTTTTTTTTAAGGCGGAGTTTCACTCTCGTTGCTGAGGCTGTATTTATCTCCATGCTACCTGTATAGGCTTTTAAATTCCCAGAGGATGGAAATCCCATCTCCCTAAAGCTCTCCTTGAAGACGCTAGTACAGCATCGTTTGAACTTGGGAGGCTGAGGTTGCAGTGAGCCGAGATCGCGCCACTGCACTCCAGCCTGGGCGACAGAGTGAGACTCCCTCTCAAAACAAAAAAAAAAGTAAAACGTGGCCAGGGCGGTGGCTCACGCCTGTAATCCCAGCCTCTGGGAGGCGAGGTGGGCGGATCATGAGGTCAGGAGAGAGATGGAGACCATCCTGGCTAACACGGTGAAATCCTGTCTCCACTGAAAATACAAAAATTAGCAGGGCATGGTGGTGGGCGCCTGTAGTCCCAGCGGTCGGGAGGCTGAGGCAGGAGAATGGCGTGAACCCCAGGAGGATCGCTTGAACCCGGGAGGCGGAGGTTGCAGTGAGCCGAGATCTAGCCACTGCACTCCAGCCCAGGCGACAGGCGAGACTCCATCTCAAAAATAAAGAAAGAAAAGAATACCAAGCATTAGCCAGGTGTGGTGGTGCACGGCTGTAATCCCAGCTACTTGGGAGGCTGAGGTCACGAGAATCACTTGAACCCAGGAGGCAGAGGTTGCAGTGAGCAGAGATCATGCCATTGCACTCCAGCCTGGGCGACAGAGCAAGACTTCACCTCAAAAAAAAAAAAAAAAAAAAATGCCGGGTGGTGGTGGGCACCGCAGTCCCAACTACTTGGGAGGCTGAGACAGGAGAATGGCTTGAACCCAAGAGGAGGCAGAGGTTGCAGTGAGCCTAGATCGCTATTGCTCTCCAGCCTGGATGATAGAGTGAGATTCTGTCTCAAAAAAAAAAAAAAAAAAAGGCCGAGGCAGTGGATCACGCCTGTAATTCCAGCACTTTGGGAGACCGAGGCGGGTGAATCACAAGGTCAGGAGATCGAGACCATCCTGGCTAACACGGTGAAACCCCGTCTCTACTAAAAATACCAAAATTAGCCAGGCATGGTGGCGGGTGCCTGCAGTCCCAGCTACTCGGGAGGCTGAGGCAGGAGAATGGCGTGAACCCGGCAGGTGGAGTGCAGTGAGCCGAGATCGTGCCACTGCACTCCAGCCTGGGCAACAGAGCGAGACTCCATCTCAAAAAAAAAAAAAAAAGAAAAAGGTAAAAGCTTTACAGATAGAGTTCAAGTTCCATTCTGTTCTCCCTGATACCGTTCCTTGCTCCCCTCCCCAGGTGATTCCTTTTCTTTTCCTGCCATTCTCCTGCCTTAGCCTCCTGAGGAGCTGGGACTACAGGTGTGCCACCACACCCAGCTAATTTCTTCCTGTATTTTTAATAGAAACAGAGTTTCACTGTGTTAGCCAGGATGTTCTCAATCTGCTGACCTTGTAATCCACCGCCTCGGCCTCCCAAAGTACTGGGATTATAGGCGTGAGCCACTGCACGTGGCCTGTATTTTTAGTAGAGATGGGGTTTCACCATGTTAGCCAGGATGGTCTTGATCTCCTGACCTTGTTATCCACCCACCTCTCAGCCTCCCAAAGTGCTGGGATTACAGGCGTGAACCACTGCCTGGCCGCCGGTTGGTTATATCCTATATTTGTTTGCCATCATTCCTATGCATGCTTTTTTTTTTTTTTTTTGAAATGGAGTCTTGCTCTGTCGCTTAGGCTGGAGTGGAATGGCGATGATCTTGGCTCACTGCAACCTCTGCCTTCCGGGTTCAAGCGATTCTCCTGCCTCAGCCTCCCGAGTAGCTGGAACTATAGATGTGCACCACCACGTCTAGCTAATTTTTGTATTTTAGTAGAGATGGGGTTACACCGTGTTAGCCAGGATGGTCTTGATCTCCTGACCTTGTGATTCACCTGCCTCGGCTTCCCAAAGTGCTGGGATTACAGGCACATGCCACCAAGCCCAGCTAATTTTTTGTATCTTTAGTAGAGACAGGGTTTCACCATCTTGGCCAGACTGGTCTTGAACTCCTGACCTCAGGTTATCTGCCCTGCCTTGGCCTCCCAAAGTGCTGGGATTACCAGCGTGAGCCACTGCAGCCAGCCCATGCTTTTTATTTTTAATTATTATATTTTAAAAATTATTTATGTAAAAATAGAGACAGGGTCTCATATGCAGACCAGGCTGGTCTTGAACTCCTGGACTCAAGCAATCCTGCCTGCCTTGGCCTCCCAAGTGCTAGGATTACAGGAGTGACCCACCTTTAACTCCAGCCGAGTTCATATGTTTATATCCATAAATCCATAGCATTGTTTTGTATATTTGTATTATTTATTTATTTATTTGAGACAGGGTCTCATTCTGTCTCTCAGGCTGGAATGCAGTAGCACAATCATGGCTCACTGCCTCACCCTCCTGGGATCAAGCAATCCTCCCACCTCAGCCTCCTGAATAGTTGAGACCACAGGTCGCATCACCATGTCTGGCTAATTTTGTATTTTTGTAGAGATGGGATTTCAGTCTGATCTTTAACTCCTGGGCTCGAGCAGTTCGCCACCTTGGCCTCCCAAAGTGCTGGGATTACAGGCATGAGCCACCATGGTTACTAAAGGGGTGAACTGTTTAAGTCCCTCTTTTACAAATCAGAGAATTCAGTCAATAATTTGTCCAAGGGTAGCTCAGAATGGAACCATAATGTCAAATCTTTGCAAGTTCCTTCTCTGTTCTTCTGTTATACTCTATTCCTTTACTCGCCCTTGAAACATTCACCTGTCATGATTAGCATTCCCAGTCACCACAAACTCCTAAGAGATAAATTGGCAAAGCCTATTCTGAAGCAGTAATTTTATCCTAAAAGCCACCAAACTCTTTAACATTTCTTCTGACTCTATGAAATGCTTTCTAAATTTATATTCCTGGCAGTATGAATGCATAGGTTTTTAAATGCAGGATTTGCCCACATTTAAAATGTTCTTTGAATATTTCATTGGCTGCGAATCCATTAGACTCTACCATGGAGCCCTGTGTGTTTCTATACATAAGGGCTCTTTCAAACTGTTAATGCCAAGGGCAGGTTTTCTCACAGAGAAGAATTCGCAGTAAGGACAAAGGGCAACAGGCCATGTGCTACCTCAACAAACAGCAGCAGCATTATGCAGTCACAACCTTCCCTTGTCACTAAGCAACAAAAAATTGACCTCCAGAGATTCTCTTTCCTGAAGACATCCTCCAAAAGACAAGGGAAGTTTGCCTTTTCTGCTCCCTTCTTGGAAAGATGCAAAGTGCGTTAGTAGGCTCCTGGGTAAGAGTGCACTTTATGTTAATCCTGGCCCCCCTCTGATTGTACCCAAAATCTGACTGAGTCATGACAGTGAAGTGAAAAGGTTTTCATCTGGCATCCAACCTGGAATAGGACCCTGAGCTTCCCACTTCCTCTCCACCATCTTGAGGTCACCCCTGGGCTGCCTAGTCTTCCTAACACTTTGCCCCCCGATGCATCATGGTCTCCTGCAAGCTAGTGGAAACTCCTAGTCCTCTAGCCACCCCATTTATTCCTAGTTAATTGTTTGAGCCCCCAAACTTTTGGAGTTTGGCTGCTCTCTAGTCTGGGAACATTTTGAGGGCAAATACTATGTTTTGTCCATCTGTATTTCCCATGCTCAGCCCCATGCCTGGAAGACAATAAAGGTTCGATAAATACTGTTGAACTAACCTGAATAGAGAGTGAGGGGTTCCTGACAGAGAAGGATGCACAGACAAAGTGATCCATGTCTTTGGATGGAAAGATATAAGGCTTTCTAGTCTTGTTAAATAGTCCATTGTCATGGCCAGAGGGTAGGCTTAGGACAGGTTCTTCTGCTCAGGGTTATAATTGTAGAGGGCCAGACACACCCATCCTCTCCAGGGAGAACTTAGGACAAAGAGGTTGGGCCATAGGGTTCCCAGACATGATCATCCACAGAGTGTCCACGTAATGACGTCAGCACAGCATAGCCCCTTTCTTGAACCTTTCTTATTTTCACTGTTTTGTGGA
>DAKLCV010000632.1:0-10854 GCA_030247045.1 Colobus guereza
ACCTTAAGTAAAGATTCTTTTGGTCCAATAATTGCTTTTTCAAATCCGTTGACTTAACCTCATTCTCAAGGCCTCCTTGGCCTTTCTTTCCAATTACCCTGTTGATATCAAGTACCTTAAGAGTCTGTCTTGTCATTTGCTACCAATTTGAGGAATGTTTTCCTTGTCTCATATAATTTTGGAAGGCATATGTCAAATGTGGCTATTTTGTTTTAAAACTTATTTCTGGCCGGGCATGATGACTCACGCCTGTAATCCCAGCACTTTGGGAGGCCGAGGCAGGCGGATCACGAGGTCGGGAGATCGAGACCATCCTGGCTAAAATGGTGAAACCCGTCTCTACTAAAAATACAAAAACTAGCTGGGCGAGGTGGTGGCGCCTGTAGTCCCAGCTACTCGGGAGGCTGAGGCAGGAGAATGGCGTGCCGGAGGCGGAGCTTGCAGTGAGCTGACATCCAGCCACTGCACTCCAGCCCTGGCGACAGAGCGAGACTCCGTCTCAAATAAATAAATAAATAAATAAATAAATAAAAATAAAAAATAAAAAAAATAAAAAAAATTCTAATAAAACTTGTCTAAGACCTTTAAAATGAAACCTAAAAAAGTTTACAGTAAAATTTAACACAGCAATGTTTCTACCCACTCTTGAAAAAGTCCCCTGATAATTCCCTAACATTTTAATAAGCAACTAGATACTAATTTTAGTCTTTTTGCAAAAAAGATATAAAATGATGCTTTTCAATTTCATCTGTATAAGAACTTAACATTTCAGTGAAAAAAACTGAGTGAGTTTTAGAACAGAACAATCCTTCTTCCTCTCTGGCAAAGACTGGGTTCATTTCAGAGCCCATCTTACATGATTTTTGCCAACTTAGGTTTTCAGAACTTCAGGGCTGGCCCTAAGCAAGGTATTCAGGCAATGATTAAAAAAGAAATTTTTTTTTTAAGCAGTGGAACCCATTTTCTTTTTTTCTCCCAGACAAAACTTAATTCTTCTATGAAATTCACATATATGTGAACATACATATGTAAGATAAAATGGAACATCTGAACAGTAAGTGGGGCACAGGGTCGTGGAACTTTGCTGTTCCTTCTTGTTCCCCATAGAGATCCTTGAAGTACCTTCTCCAACTCCACGATACTCTAAAAACTGTTCATCTTCATAATAGGAGCGGGGCCTAATCCTTGGTCTCCTCACCTCCTGGTTTCCTGGAATGTCTTTCTCACCGCATAACACCTCCCCTTGCTGCTCACTCCTATCTGGTAGCCTCCTCATGTTCCATTCATTCCATACGGATCTGCGCAATCTGCACTTACTCTTCTAACAATTGCCCCAAACCACTGCACCATAGTCCCTGAATCTCCCATTCTCTCATTGAGAGTCTCAACTCGATGTTTGGAAGAACACAGTTTAAACACATTCCTACCGAGTTTTAAGTGGCTGATAGATAGCCTTGCTTAATCTTCCCAGATTTAAATTGTATGTTTACAAATTTTAGAGAAGATAGCTTTTCAGCCAAATCTTTAATTTATGAAATTTCAAATTATGTGGCAATATCACATGTGCATTTCAGGTAGCCTAGTGAAACAGTTCTATTCAGGGAGGTCTTTTGGGGCCCTCTAAAATGATACATGAAGAGGAGCATCGTTTTTATGTTATACTGACTCGTCTGAATATTCTCCCTGGAGCATTGTAGGGCAGGTGGACAGGTCCTTTTTCCTTTGTTCTATCAGGTAAAGATGTTGCTGATCAGCTGTGATGTGATGTTAAAGGCACCATGAAGAAATCACAGTCTAGCCCTGAAGGAGTGGATGGGGAAGGGAAGAGGCATGAGGAGGGATCTGGAGGCCAGTGGCCCAGGGGACAATGCTCCCAGAAGTCCATCTGACTTTTGCTTGGATGCATCCTTACCTCTGCAAATAATTCTACTTCTGCCTGCAACACTGATGGACTCTGTTCTATCAGAACAATTCCTTGTTATTTTCTTGATACTAATTCATATGTTCTATGCATTAGAGGTAACATTTATAAAATATTAAATCTGTACATTTTTTCATCACCACCCAAAATGACATTCCCCTGCCCAAATCCACCATTATAGACCCAGGAAAGGCAGAGGGGCTAGAGAACCTTCAAGAAGGAAGAGGGTAATAGCAACAATAGCTAACACTTCCACAGCGAGTGCTTACCACATATCAGGCACTACTCAAAGTGTCTTATAAGATATTGATTTATTTGAAGTTCTCAGCAAAACTAGCTAAATTTTATTATTAATGTTCCAATGTATAGATGAAGAAACTACAGCACCGAAAGATTAACTAACTTGCCCAAAGTTGCAGAGCCTGGCAAAGTCAGGATTTAAACTCAAGCCCTAGATTCCATGCTCTTATCTGTCATGCAGATGGCCTCCCTTGGCGTAGGTGCCCACACAGAAGCATCTGGCCTGGCCTGGTTCCTGGATGCCTGTTGTTGGCATTTTCTGAGGCATAGCTGGTCCTCTCTGGCCCTTTGGCCATCATGCTCATACTCTGTAGTCCCAGCCATGTGCCTTCATGTTTGCAATTGTTTCCCTCAATGGAGCCTGCTTCTTTCTGCAAACCCTTCCTGTGGGTCCATGGGTGCATGTGGCTCTTGTATCCTCTGCATGCCACATGCAGTCTGTGAGGGCACCAGGACCTACCTGAGGCTCACCCTTCTAGGTGTCTGCCTTGATCCACAGTGCATCATTGCTCCTGCACAATATTGGACTTGCAGTCAAGCATTCCGGGCTTCCCCTGAAGGCTGGACCTCAGCCTGGGACAAAAAATGGGGAGAGCAGTTCATTGCTTCATTCAACAAATATTTGCTATGTTCAGCTCCATGGGAGGCAGTGAACTAGTTCTGGGAAATGCAGGAGTAGACACGAAAGGCTTGACTTCCACAGGGGTCTTGCAGTTTACTGAGATTCACAATTATGTTGTTATAATTGGGAAGAAGAGACATGCAAGTCCTGGGTGACTACAGACAGCAAGATAGAAGTAGACTTCTCTAAAGATCATCTTTGCATCTTCAGGAGCTAACACGGAGGTAACTCAGTATTTTGAAGTGCAGATGCTTGGCGTATTTCAGCTGCAGCAACTGATGAGGCTGAGAATATTTAAAAAACCACTCCTTGGAACCTTTCGCTGATTTCAACTCAGAATCCTTAAAAAATAACCCTGAATAGGCTGGGCGTGGTGGCTCACGTCTGTAATCCCAGCACTTTGGGGGGCCAAGGCGGGTGGATCACGAGGTCAGGAGATGGAGACCATCCTGGCTAACACGGTGAGACCCCATCTCTACTAAAAATACAAAAAATTAGCCAGGCATGGTGGCGGGCGCCTGTAGCCCCAGCTATTCAGGAGGCTGAGGCGGGAGAATGGCGTGAACCCGGGAGGCGGAGCTTGCAGTGAGCCGAGATCGCACCACTGCACCACTGTACTCCAACCTGGGTGACAGAGCGAGACTCCATCTCAAAAAAAAAAAAAATTATATATATATATATATCCTTGAATAATTCTCTGGTACACAATGAAACTTATTAGCTACTCTTTTGCCTGGATACAATGTCTCTGGGTCTCTCTAGTTTGATGTTTCTCACAGGTTCTTGTACACAGACTTGATTTTATCATGCATGCCCTCTTTCAAATATCTTTAGCTTCTTCAATAAGATTATTTCTAGTACCAACTCTAGAAGCATACTGCCAAGGAAAATGTCACATGGTGCTAGCTGACTACTTTCTCTCTTGTCCCTTGTAGCACAACCAGGTTCTCCAATTATCCACAAGCTCAACTTTTTCACCCTCCTCATATTGTTCACATACACACGCGTGCACACACACACACACACACACATTTCTTTTCAATTACTTTGGTATAGAACTTTGTCAAAAACATCCTGGAAATTTCCATCCTGGAAATCATAATGATCTGGCGGGCTCCTTTTTGTGTACAGCATAAGATACCTGTTAGCACATTTCATGAATTACCAGAGCACACATGACCAGGAATGCTATTTTTCTCCTTAAATGTTATTGCTCAACACATACGGCAAAAAGACTTAATGGTGCATTTCAGCAGGATACACTTACAACGGGCATCCTATTCATCATAGTCCCATGGCATGCTAAAGCTCTCATGGGTTAGAACTAAACGTCTCTTTTATAGCATATCAATTTACTCTGACATAAGCAGCTATTGAAAATCATCCTACTTATGAAAGGAATAAGTAATAGTAATAATTTTTTTCAAATTATTTCAGTAAAGTCGAAGGGTATAAGAGGAAAGTATCAGGGCAATATGGCTTTTCCAACTTGGCAGGGGCAGGTGGAATCTGTGATGAAATTGTTGCCTTAACAGATTGGCTTTCTCCCTTGCCTGGCCATGCTTTTTGAAGTTTTTCGTATACCACAAAATACATAATAAAGGGTAGTTCAATTTACTTTGAACCCCAGCTACATGGCCATGACATATTCAGAGGTGACTCTGGGGTGCATTCTCAAACACGGTGCATGCTTTCTAAATTTACAGTCTGATTTATTGCTGCCAGTTATGACTGCCAAAGGCTTCTAACAGTGTGGCCAGTTGGTGGTGTCCATAAAAATCATCAGCAATTTGAAAACATTAGCACCCGGCAATAGTCATACTTTGCAATGATTGCCTGCATTTATCACCTTACTTTTCCAGGGTACAAACTGAAAAAAAAATCAAGGAGAGAAATTAAACTTCTCTAGCAGCAGGGAAAATACAGCATTGGAAATAAAATGCATTGTAGGAACTCAGCCCCTCCCTGTATTCTTCAAAATTAAACAGTTTAAACTCTGTGGCTTATGTGGCTACACAGAAGAAAAATATTGTAAGTATGTATCTCTCCTCAAATGCTTTTTGTCTTCACATTTGAAGAGTATTTTCATATTAGGATATTATGATTATTTGTGGGACAAAAAATGGGGAGAACAGTTCATTGCTTCATTCAACAAATATGTGCTATGTTCTGCTCCATGGCAGGCACTGAACTAGTTCCGGGAAATGCAGGAGTAGACAAGAAAGGCTTGACCTCCACAAGGGTCTTGCAGTTTACTGAGATGCACAATTATGTTGTTACAATTGGGAAGAAGAGATGTGCAAGTCCTGGGTGACTACAACAGCAAGGTAAAGGCAGGCCTCCCTAAAGAGCAAGAGTGAATCTGAAACCTGAAAGATGGTTATGAACAAAGCACTGTGTAACATGGGAATTTGGAGAATATTCCAAGTCAAGGAAGGACAGTGGTGAAGGTTCCACATGGCGCCACCTTACAGGGATTTGCAGTGTGTGCAGCACCAAGGTGCTGACCAGAAGGTGAGTGACATCCAGGCCCTGCTGTGCTCTCCAGCTTGGACATCCCGGAGTGTCAGTGACACCCCACCAAAGGACACAAAAGTAGCAGATGATTGCCAAGACAAGTCCTATGAATGCATTGATTTGAGTCCAGGATAAACTGTTTTAACCTAAAAACTCTAAAATGTAGTGACTGAAATAATCTAGAAGGTTGTTTTCCCTGGTGTAACATTATACGTGCATGTGGTCTAGGGCTGCTAGCATCGCTCTGCCACCTTCATTGTGCTGGCCAATCTCAATGAGTCCAAAGCTGCTCCAAAGGCGCTATCCCTAGGCCTTCTGGGATAGAGATGGAACCTGTGAAGCCACAGACATCCCTTACATAGGGCAAGAAACACAAATAGCATGCATCACTTCTTCTCACTTCCCATTAGTAAGAAGCTAATCACACGGCCACACCAAGACTCAAGGGAAGCTGAGAAGCATCTTCTCTGGTTGGCTGCCATGTGCTATCATCAAAGACGGGAGGATGAAGGTTTGTGGACATCCAGGAGACTGTGCTACGAGGAAGGATGAGGGGCAAGGAGTGAGATAATGATGGAGAGGCAGGCAGGGGGCAGATCATGAAAGAGCTTGTTTAAAGCAAAGGGAAAACATGCTGGTGTTTTCAAAAGAGCAGTAACAGATTTATGGGTATATGCTTGCAGAAAAGACTATTACAGAGAAGGCTGACTGGGGTAGATAAAAGCCAAATCCCCATATTACACAGTGCTTTGTTCATAACCATCTTTCAGGTTTCAGATTCATTTTTTTTACTTCATTAAATAAAAAAGATTTATCAGTTTTCTAAACTTGATCAATGAGAGAGTTTGGGGACATCTTCCTAAATTATACTAATATGTAAATGCTCTCATTTAATTCTCAGATGTCCTTGTCTACCAACAGCCCAAATTCTGCACGCAGAAGACACCTATATAAGACATAGGGTCTCCGAAGAAATTGCCTGAAAGCTCCAATTTTAATGGAAAGTTTTTCTGTAGTTGTGGATGGAAACCTGAGCTATCCTATATCGTGCAGCTTTCCACTGTCAGCGACTTTGTGACGTGGCTCTGAGTTTTCACAAGGTCACCCAGGACCGACAGAACACACGACCTAAAGTGCAGGGGTTGCTGCACCAGCACATCCGTACTTGTAGACATCGCGTGGCCCTGTGTCCTGGCTGAGCCACAGAGAACAAAACCACTCTCAAGGCTGGCACAGTCCCACCAGCAGGCCCTTGGAGGAGCGTCAGATCCCGCCACGGACACAGGACCCATCTACATGGCTTCTTGGCCCTGAGGAGATGGGCTGCTGGGAAGCCAGCACCTCCAATTCTGTCTACAGTGGAAAACAGAGAGGCTGAGAGCTGAATACCTGCTGTCTGAGTTGGTTCAGTGTACAGGAATGGGACTTTAATCCAGGGAGGTCAGATGTGAGAAGGAGCAACTTAGAACGTCACCCTTCTCACACCTGTAGCCTGAACTTGACGATTCTACTCCTGTAATAACAACAACAGCTGCAGCAACATTCAGATGCACCCACTGTGAGGGGGTGTGTTCTGTCTCTGAACAATGTGAGGGTTAGGGCACCACGCCCTCATACAGTCAAAAACCCACATATCGCTTTTGACTGCCCCACACTTAATGACTAATAGCCTACTGTTGCCCAGAAGCCTTAACAATAACACAAACAGTCGATTAACACTTAGTTTGTATATCATGTGTATGATATACTGTATTCTTAAGATAAGTTACAGAGAAGAAAATGTTATTAAGAAAGTCATAAGGAAGAAACAGCCTGTCCAATATGGCGAAACCCTGTCTCTACTAAAAATACAAAAATTAGCTGGGCATGGTGGCAGGCAGTAGTAATCCCAGCTACTTGGGAGGCTGAGGCAGGAAGATCACTTGAACCCACGAGGCAGGGGTGGCAGTGAGCCGAGATTGCACCAGCCTGGGTGACAAGAGTGAAACTCCCATCTCAAAAAAAAAGGAACAAAAAAGAAAAGAAAATCATAAGGCAGAGGAAATACATTTACTATATATTAAGTGGAAGTGGATCATCATAAAGGTCTTCATCCTTGTCATCTTCCCATTGAGTAGCCTGAAGAGGAGGAGGAGGAAGAGGGGTTGGTCTTGCTGTCTCAGGGGTGGCAGAGGCAGAAAGAAATCTGCATAAAATTGGATCCATGCAGTTCAAACTCAAGTTGTTCAAGGGTCAACTGTATATATATTCAGTACATATACACAGTTGAATACTTATGCATGTGTATGTGTGTGTAGACAGAAAGGTATTTCATCTTTCCTATAACTCTTTGAGGAAAATATTGTCATCCTTATAGAAATGATAAAGACACAGAGCCCAGGAGTGCTGGGTGACCTGGCAGCAGAACTCAGGGCCAGAATCCAAACCCAGATTTGCTAACACCAAACACACACTCATTTTCCTGCATCCTGTATTTTTTATGTCATTAAATAAAAAAGATTGATCAGTTTTCTAAACTTGATCAGTGAGAGTGTTTGAGGACATCTTCCTAAATTATACCAATATGTAAACATACATCTATACCATCTAAATTGATTTTTTGCAAAACATATCTAAATTTGCAACCAAGTCACTGCTATATCCTATGAAAAGTACATTAGAAACCTCTGATGCTCTCATTCTTGAAAAACGGCCTGAGGCAGCTTTGTGCCTGTGACCTGCAGAGTTCTTACCTTTATGGTTTGCTCTCAAATCATTAGTTTTATGGTAGGACATAATTTCCTTTAGGATTTCAAGGAATACGAAAAATACAGTTAAGTCATATTAGTGGTTTTGACTTAATTAATTATAATTACTATCCATTGATTAATAGTGTTGGTTAATAATCAATTATTAATTTAACAATTATGAGAGCAGAAACTCGAAATGGTGTTGAAACACAGAGGACGGATTTCATAAGCATCAAACCTAAAGAATATAGCTCAGTGGTTCATGACTAAGCCTCAAAGATATAAATCAAGATTTGCCCTGGCTTTGCAGGGAATGTTGCTTAAGTCAGGCTCTCAAGTTGCCTTTCCAGATCCTCAACTGCTCACTGTGAGGATTTCTGGGACTCGTAGGAGTATAACTGAAAACAAATTTTGATGCAAGAAAGGTCATATTCATCCTGAGGGATAACTTGTTGTCCACACAATTCCACTGTAAAAGACACCAGCATCTCTGCTGCCTCTCTGGGTCACAACAAGGACGCTCCCATCCTCATCTCTGCTCCCCTGTGACCACACAGTCCCATGCTGCTGTCACTCAGAGTGAGACCTATCGTGGCGGCCATCTTGGCCACACATCTTAGATGAGCGTTTCTTCACTTCTTTGATAAAGACAGTTCATTCCCAAGGAGGTTTTTGTTTTTACTTCTCTGCATGCAAAATGGAATGAATGAAAATCTCAAGTTGACACTCTGACAAGTCATTTCCTAGGCAAGTGATTGTCTAAGAAAAAATACCTTAGAAATTTATTTTCACAGAAATTTGATCAGGTTTCCACAATCAGAAAATCATGAGTCTAGAGAAAATATTAGAGTTTCAGTCATTAGTGTGTATATTTTATGTTCTTACAATAAGCAGAGGTATAAATACAGACTATAAATACAGACTAAGGCATCAAACCGAACGACGGTTTTCATTGCTGTAAATGGAACATTAGGGTGCTTTTCTAATTCCCTCTCTCTGCCAGGATTCAAAATTTAAACGTGGGTCATAAAGAATGATAAAATAAACTTTACAGATACTTCTCTTACTTTTGCTCCTGGGTGAACAAAGACGTAGAGAATCATGTGCTTTTTCCACAAGTGTATTGTAAACAAACACAGCATCCGCACGCCCTGACTTGTTAACCATAAGGATGAGCCATTGTGCTCCATCACTCCGGAGCACACAGAGTTGTTCTGATTGAAATCTGCATAAGCTGTAATTAATTTGATTTTTAATGTAACTTTTTTTTTAGCTCCTGTACTTTTATTTCCAAAGACATTTCAAAGAGGGACATGTTACCCCATGGCGATGGGTTGGGAAACACAGAGAACAAAGCTCCTAAGAATCTAAGATTTTTGTACATTTTTTAAAAAAAACAAAAATAGATTGATCCTGAAGAAATTGAAAAAACAGGAGTCTTAGAAGGGAATGTTAATGCATGCATATTTTTGGTACATTAAAAACTCCAACGTACTAATTCAAGCACTTTAATTTTTGTATATAACAGGATTGCTGTTTTCAAGGGAAAAACAGAAGGTATTTTCTGAGTGCCAAAAACTACTTACTCATGAAGTCTAAAATACCATTATTATTAGTAGTAATTCTTACATTTAGCATCTGTGAATAACTTCTTATAGGAGGACACTATTTTGGGTCAGCTGAAGGCCAAAAACGAGTTGGCTTTCTGCCTTTGTGTATTGAGTCAAATAGCTGCCAATTAATATAATGGATTTTTGTTGTTGTTGTTGTTCCTGTGACAAATTCCAGAAAATGAGAACAAACAGTTGTTGGTGTGTTTCATAAATTTCCAATGGAAAGAATATATTTCTCACCAGTTTAAAGACTGACTGCACTCTAAGTAACCAAACAATTATAAGAAGCTGCCAGTGTATTTCTGTGGTTTAGCAAAAGGGCCAAGTCAGAAGGAAAAGACATTCCCAGCATTTTCTAAAGCTAGATAAATACAGAAACGAAATATAGATGAAAGATGGAACTGCTCTCTGTAGCATCTGCCAGATTCCTCGACTTTTTGGCACGCTGATTGAATTTGGCAAAGGTACCCAGTAGCAATCTTTTCCATTAAAAGGAGCAGCATATACTTTATTTTACCATACTGTTTGTGTATTTTTGACCCTCCCAAACTCTCTTTTTTAGAAGGCAATTATTTCTACAGAGTTGGCTGCAATTACATTTATTTGAAACAGATCATTTATCAACAAAAAAGCTACGGGCACAGCTGCTGTTGAACATCATCTTGGCCAAGGTTGAATTTCTTCTCTTGCCAATATCATCTTAGTCACCAAAAGACTAATGAAAGGACAGAACCCAATTCTAAACTGACTACAGTCATTGCTTTATTATACATTAAGCAACACGTTATTTTAATGAAATATCTACAATATGAATTACAGTATGATTGTCATAAAGATATTAAAAACTTTCTGCCTACCTGAAAGAACATATATGTTATAACTTGTAATGTTAAATGTCACTGGTAAGAAGTGCTCCAAAAGATAACAGTACAAGTAAAATCACATTTCTTTCATTGTTGCCAATAATATAATCGTTTGAGTTATCCCTACCACACAGGAAGGAAGGTCAGTATTTTCCTGTCCAGGTGTCCTTGCCAATTGTCCAGGAACTCCCTAGAGCTTCAAAAGGTAAATCACTTCGCTTCCTACTTCAGGGATGCAGAGGACTCTGTGGGTCAGCATCACCCAATGCCACTGTTTCTCACACCACAG
>DAKLCV010000633.1:0-10835 GCA_030247045.1 Colobus guereza
TCACTGTTTTTGTGGTGTCTGAGAAGGCATATTTGGGAGCCATTTGAAGCCTATGGTAGAAAAGGAAATATCCTCATATAAAAACTAGAAAGAAGCCTTTTGAGAAACTGCTTTGTGATATGTTAATTCATCTCACAGAGTTACACGATTCTTTCCATGGAGCAGTTTGGTAGCACTGTTTTTTGGAATCTGAAAGGATATTTTGGATCACATTGAAGCCTATAATGACGAAGGAAATATCCTCAGATAAAAAGTAGAAAGAAGCGGTCTGAGGAAGTTCTTTGTGATGTGTGAATTCATCTCACAGTGTTACACCTTTCTTTTCATGGAGCAGTTTGGTACACTGTTTTGTGGAATCTGCAAAGGGATATTTGGGACAACAATGAAGCCTGTTGGGAAAAAGGAAATATCCTCAGAAAAAACCAGAAAGAAGTTTTCTGAGAAACTGCTTTGTGATGTGTGAATTTATCTCACAGAGTTACACCATTCTTTTCATTGAGCAGTTTGATAACACTGTTTTCATGGAATCTGCAAAGGATATTTGGGAGTGCATTGAAGCCTATGGTGAAAAGGAAATATCCTCAGATTAAAACTAAAAAGAAGTCTGAGAAACTGATTTGTGATTTGTTAATTCATCTCACAGAGTTACAGGTTTTTTTCATGTTTCAGTTTGGTAGCACTGTTTTTGGAATCTGCAAAGGATATTTTGGATTACATTGAAGCCTATGGTAACAAAGGAAACATCCTCAGATAAAAACTAGAAAGAAACTTTCTGAGAAACTGTTTTGTGATGTGTGAATTTATCTCACAGAGTTACATCTTTTCATTCATGGAGAAGTTTGCTAACACTGTTTTGTGGAATCTGCAAAGGTAGATATTTGGGAGCACTGAAGCCTATAGTGAAAAGGAAATATCCTAAGTTAAAAACTAGAAAGAAGCTTTCTGAGAAACTGTTTTGTGATGTGAATTCATCTCACAGACTTACACCTTTCTTTTCATTGAGCAGTTTGATAACACTTGTTTTGTGGAATCTGCAATAAGATATTTTGGAGTGCTTTGAAGCCTATGGTAACAAAGGAAATATCCTCAGATAAAACCAAAAGGAAGCTTTCTGAGACACTGCCTTGTGAGTGAGAATTCATCTCACAGAATTACACTGCTCTTTTCATTGAGTAGTTTGCTCACCCTGTATTCTTGGAATCGGCAATGGGATATTTTGGAGCACATTGAAGCTTGTGTTGACAAAGGAAATATCCTCAGACTAAAACTGGAAAGAAACTTTCTGAGAAACTGCTTTGTGATTTGTGAACTCATCACAGAGAGTTACATGATTATTTTCATGGAACTGTATAGTAGCATTATTTTTGCTATATCTGAGAAAAGGATACTTTGGATTGAATTGTAGCCTGTGGTGGCAAAGTAAATATTCTCAGATAAAAAGTAGAAAGAATCTTTCTGAGAAAGATCTTTGTGATGTGTGAATTCATCTCACAGAGTTACACCACTCTTTACATTGAGCAGTTAAATAGCACTCTTTTCGTGGAATATGCATCAGGACATTTGAGAGGGCATTGAAGCCTATGGTGACACAGGAAATATCCTCCGATAAAAATCAAAAAGAATCTTTCTGAGAAACTGCTTTGTGATGTGTTCATCTCACAGAGTTACACCATTCTTTTCATGGAGCAGTTTGCTAACACTGTTTTCTTGGAATCTGCAATGGATATTTTGGAGCACATTGAAGCCTATGGTGAAAAAAATATCCTCAGATAAAAGCTAGAAGAAGCTTTCTGAGAAACTACTTTGTGATGTGTGAATTCATCTCACAGAGTTACACCATTCTTTTCATGGAGCAGTTTGGTAGCACTGTTTTTGGAATCTGAAAGGATATTTTGGATTACATTGAAGCCTATGGTGACAAAGGAAATATCCTCAGATAAAAACTAGAAAGAAGCTTTCTGAGAAACTGCTTTGTGATGTGTGAATTCATCTCACAGAGTTACACTGTTCTTTTCATGGAGCAGTTTGCTAACACTGTTTTCATGGAATCTGCAAAGGACATTTTTGCACATTGTGGCCAATATTAGAAAAGGAAATATCCTCAGATAAAAACTAGAAAGAAGCTTTCTGATCAACTGCCTTGTGATGTGTGAATTTATCTCACAGAGTTACACAATTCTTTAATGGATCAGTTTGGTAGCACTGTTTTTGGAATCTGAGAGGATATTTTGGATTGCATTGAAGCCTATGGTGACAAAGAAATATCCTCAGATAAAAACGTAAAAGAAGCTTTCTGAGAAACTGCCTTATGATGTGTGAATTCATCTCACAGAGTTACACCTTTCTTTTCATGGAATCATTTCCTAACATTGTTTTTGTGGAAACTGCAAAGTTATATTTGGGATCACATTGAGGCTTACGGTGAAAAACTAAATATCCTCAGATGAAAATTAGAAAGAAGCTTCCTGAGAAACTGCATTGTGATGTTTAAATTCACCTCACAGTGTTATATCTTTCTTTTCATAGAGTTGTTTGCGATGTGTGACTTCATCTCACTGTGTTACAGTGTTCTTTTCACTGAGCAGTTTGCTAACACTATTTTCATGGATGTGCAAAGTGATATTGGGGCGCACATTGAGGTATATAGTGTAAAAGGAAATATCTTTACATAAAAATTAGTAAGAATCTTTCTGAGAAAGTGCTTTGTGATGTGTGAATTCATCTCACCAAGTTACACTGTTCTTCTCATTGACCAGTTTGCTAACACTGTTTTTGTGGAATCTGCAATGGATATTTTGGAGTGCATTTAAGCTTATGGTGAAAAGGAAATATCCTCAGACAAAAACTAGAAAGCAGCTTTCTGAGAAACACCTTTGCGATTTGTGAATTCATCTCAGAGTTACACAATTCTTTAATGGATCAGTTTCTTAGAACAATTTTTGGGGAGTCTGACATTGTATATTTGGGATTGCTTTGAAGCCTATGGTAACAAAGAAATATCCTCAGATAAAAACGTAAAAGAAGCTTTCTGAGAAACTGCTTTGTGATGTGAATTCATCTCACAGAGTTACACCTTTCTTTTCATGGAATCAGTTTTCCTAACACTGTTTTTGTGGAATCTGCAAAGGATATTTGGGATCACATTGAGGCTTATGGTGAAAAAAATATCCTCAGATGAAAATTAGAAAGAAGCTTTCTGAGAAACTGCATTGTGATGTTTAAATTCACCTCACAGTGTTATATCTTTCTTTTCATAGAGTTGTTTGCGATGTGTGACTTCATCTCACTGTGTTACAGTGTTCTTTTCACTGAGCAGTTTGCTAACACTATTTTCATGGATGTGCAAAGTGATATTGGGAGCACATTGAGGCCTATAGTGAAAAAGGAAATATCCACAGATAAAAACTAGAAAGAATCTTTCTGAGAAAGTGCTTTGTGATGTGTGAATTCATCTCACCAAGTTACACTGTTCTTTTCATTGACCAGTTTGCTAACACTGTTTTTGTGGAATCTGCAATGGATATTTCAGAGCATTTAAGCTTATGGTGACAAAGGAAATATCCTCAGACAAAAACTAGAAAGCAGCTTTCTGAGAAACTTTGTGATGTGTGAATTCATCTCACAGTTACAGAATTCTTTAATGGATCAGTTTCTTAGAACAATTTTTGGGGAGTCTGACATTGTATATTTGGGATGCATTGAAGCATATGCTGAACAGGAAATATCTCAGATAAAAACTAGAAAGAAGTTTCCAGAAAAGTTCTTTCTGATGAGTGAATTCATTTCATAGGGTTACACCTTACTTTTGATGGAGCAGTTTGGTAACACTGTTTTTGTGGAATCTGCAAGGGATATTTGGGTGTGCATTGAGGTCAATAGTGAAAAAGGAATATCCTCAGATAAAAACTAGAAAGAAATTTCTGAGAAACTGCTTTGTGATGTGTGAATTCATCTCACAAAGTTACACCATTCTTTTCATTGAGAAGTTTGCTAACACTGTTTACATGGAATCTGCAAAGGATATTTTGGAGCATTTTGAGGCATATAGTGAAAAAGGAATATCCTCAGATAAAAACTAGAAAGAAACTTTCTGAGAAACTTCTTTGTGATGTGTGAATTCATCTCACAGAGTTACACCTTTCTTTTCATGTAACAGTTTGTTAACACTGTTTTTGGAATCTGCAAAGTATATTTGGGAGCACATTGAAGCCTATGGTTAAAAAGGAAATATCCTTAGATAAAAAAGCAGAAAGAAGCTTTCTGAGAAACTTCTTTGTGATGTGTGAATTCATCTCACAGAGTTACACTTTCTTTTCATGGAGAAGTTTGCTAACACTGTTTTCATGGAATCTGCAACAGTATATTGTGTAGGATATTGAAGCCTACGGTGACAAAGGAAATATCCTCAGATAAAAACCAAAAAGAAGTTTTCTGAGAAACTGCTTTGTGATTGATGAGTTCATCTCACAGAGTTACAGAGTTCTGTTTATTGACCAGTTTGCTTACACTGTTTTCTTGGAATCTGCAATGGCATATTTCAGAGTGCATTCAACCTTACTGTGACAAAGGAAAAATCCTCAGATAAAAACTGGAAAGAAGTTTTCTGAGAAAGTCCCAGTGATGTGTGAATTCATTTCAAAGAGTTACACCTTTCCTTTCATGAAGCATTTGCTGTCACTGTTTCCAGGTAATCTGCAATTGGATATTTAGGAGCACTTTGAGGCCTAGAGTGAAAAAGGAAATATCCGCAGACAAAAACTAGAAAGAAGCTTTCTGACAAACTTCTTTGTGATTTGTGAATTCATTTCACAGAGTTACACTTTCTTTTCATGAGCAGTTTGCTAAAACTGTTTTTGTGGATCTGCTGGAAGGGTTATTTTGGATTGCATTGAAGCCAATTGTGACAAAGGAAATATCCTCAAACAAAAAAATAGAAAGAAGATTTCTGAGAAAGCTCTTGGTGATGTCTGAAGTTATCTGATAGAGTTACACATTCCTTTTCATGGAGCAGTTTGCTATCACTGTTTTCATGGAATCCACAAAGGGATATTTTGGAGCACATTGAGGCCTATGGTGAAAAGGAAATATCCTCAGAAAAAACTAGAAAGAAACTTTATGAGAATCTTGTTTGTGATGTGTGAATTCATCTCACAGAGTTACACTTTCTTTTCATGGAACAGTTTGGTAACACTGTTTTGATGAGTCTGAGAAGGATATTTTGGAGTGCATTGAAGCCTATGGTGACAAAGAAAATATCCTCAGATAAAAACTAGAAGAAGCTTTCTGAGAAACTGCTTTGTGATTGTGAATTCATCTCACAGAGTTACACATTCTTTTCATGGAGCAGTTTGCTAACACTGTTTTTGTGGAATCTGCAATAGGATATTTGGGAGCACAGTGAAGCCTATGGTGACAAAAAAGAAATATCCTCAGATAAAAACCAAAAGAAGATTTCTGAGAAACTTCTTTGTGATGTGAATTCACCTCACAGAGTTACATGATTCTTTTCATGGAGAAGTTTGCTAACACTGTTTTCATGGAATCTGCAATATGGATATTTGGGAACACATTGAAGCCTATGGTGAAAAGGAAATATCCTAAGATAAAAACTAGAAAGAAGCTTACTGAGAAACAGTTTTGTGATGTTCGTGAATTCATCTCACAGAATTACACCATTCTTTTCATGGAGCAGTATGGTAGCACTGTTTTTGGGGAATCTGCAATAGGATATTTGGGAGTGCATTGAAGCCTATGGTGACACAGGAATTAGCCTCAGACAAAAAAGAAAAATAAGCTTTCTGAGAAACTGCTTTGTGACGTGTGTACTCATTGTACAGAGTAACAAATACTTTTCATGGAGCAGTTTGCTAAAACTGTTTTTGTGGAATCTGCAATGGGATATTTGGGAGCACATCGAGGCGCACGGTGAAAAAGGAAATATCCTCAGATAAAAACTGGAAAGAAGCTTTCTGAGAAACAGCTTTGTGATATATGAATTTATCTCACAGAGTTACACCATTCTTTTCATGGAACAGTTTGGTAACATTGTTTTTGGGGAATCTGAGAAGGGATATTTGGATGGCATTGAAGAATATGGTGACAAAGGAAATATCCTGAGATAAAAACTAGAAAGAAGCTTTCTGAGAAACTTTTTTGAGATAGGTACATTCATCTCACAGAGTAACAACTTTCTTTTCATGGAGCAGTTTGCTAACACTGTTTTCATGTAATCTACAAAGGGATATTTGGGAGCGAGTTCAGGGCTATGGTGAAAAAGGAAATATCCTAAGATAAAAACTACAAAGAAGATTTCTGTGAAAATTCTTTGTGATGTGTGAATTCACCTCACAGAGTTACATGATTTCATTGAGCCACTTACTAACACTGTTTTCGTGGAATCTGCAATAAGATATTTGGGAACACATTGAAGCCTATGGTGACAAAGGAATTATCCTCAGATAAAAACCAAAAACAAGTTTTCTGAGAAAGTGCTTTGTGATGTGAATTCATCTCACAGAGTTTACACCTTTCTTTACATGGAGCAGTTGCTAACACTACTTTCTTGGAATCTGCAAAGCGATATTTGGGAGCACCTTGAGGCCTGTGGTGACAAAGGAAATATCCTCAGATAAAAACTAGAAAGAAGCTTTCTGAGAAATTGCTTTTGTGATGTGAGTTCATCTCACAGAGTTACACCTTTCTTTTCATTGAACAGTTTGGTAGCACTGTTTTTGGAGAATCTGCAAAAGGTTTTTTGGGAGATCATAGTGGCCTATGGTGATAAAAACTGGAGAGAAGGTTTTTGAGAAGCTGTTTTGTGAGGCGTGTATTCACCTCATAAAGATAAACCATTTTGTTGATTGAGCAGTTTGTCATCACGGTTTTTGTGGTGTATGAGAAGGGATATTTGAGAGTGCATTGTGGCTGATAGTTCAAAAGTAAATATGCAAAGATAAAAACTAGAAAGAAGCTTTCTGAGAAATTCTTTGTGATGTGTAATTCATCTCACAGAGTAAATCACTCTTTTCATTGAGCAGTTTGTAACACTGTTTTAATGGAATCTACAAAGGGATATTTGGGAGCACATTGAGGCCTATGGTGAAAAGGAAATATCCTCAGATAAAACTAGAAAGAAGTTTTCTGAGAGACTGTTTTGTGATGTGAATTCATATCAAAGTTAAATCTTTCATTTCATTGAGCAGTTTGGTAACACTGTTTTTGGAATCTGCAAAGGATATTTTGGAGCACATTGAAGCCAAGATTGAAACAGGTAATATCTTCAGGTAAAACTAGAGAGAGTTTCTGATAACTCTTTTGTGATGTGTGAATTCATCTCACAGAGTTACAGCATTCTTTTCATGGAGCAGTTTGCTAACACTGTTTTTGTGGTGTCTGAGAAGGGATGTTTGGGGGTGCATGAAAGCTGATGTTGTAAAAGGAAATATCCTCAGATAAAAACTAGAAAGAAGCTTTCTGAGAAATTCCTTGTAGTGTGAATTCATTACACAGAGTTACACCTTTGTTTTCATGAGCAGTTTGGTAGCACTGTTTTATGGAATCTGCAGAAGGATATTTGGGAAGACATAAGTAAAGGAAAATATCCTCAGAAAAAACTAGAAAGAAGCTTTCTGAGAAATTCTTTGTGATGTGTGCATTCATCTCACAGAGTACAGCTGTCTGTTGAGAGCAGTTTGGCATCACTGTTTTTGTGGTGTCTGAGAAGGGATATTTGGGAGTGCATTGAAGCCTATGGTGAAAAGGAAATATCCTGAGATAAAAACTAGAAAGAAGCTTTCTGAGAAACTTCTTTGTGATGTGTGAATTCATTACACAGAGTTACACCTTTGTTTTCTATGAGCAGTTTGGTAGCACTGTTTTTATGGAATCTGCAGAAGGATATTTGGGAAGACATAAAGTGAAAAAAGAAAATTCTCCAGGTAAAAACTGGAGAGAAGCTTTTGGAGAAAATCCTTTCTGATGTGTGCATTCATCTCAAGGAGCTAAACGTTTTTCTTGAGGGAGGACATTGGCATCACTGTTTTTGTGGTGTCTGAGTAGGGGTATTTGGGAGCACATTGAAGCCAATGGTGGCAAAGGAAATATCCTGACAAAAACTGAAAAGATGCTTTATGATAAACTCTTTCATGAAGTGTGAATTTATCTCACAGATTTACACCTTTCTTTTCATGGAGCATTTTGCTAGCACTATTTTCATGGAATCTGCAAAGGGATATTTGCAAACACATTGAGAGAAATGGTGAAAAAGGAAATATCCTCAGACAAACTAGAAAGAATCTGTGAAACTGCTTTGTGATTTGTGAATTCATCCCACAGAGTTACAGCATTCCTTTCATGGCACACTTTGATAGCACTGTTTTTGGGGAATCTGAGAAGGGATATTTTGGAACACATTGAAGCATATGATGACAAAGGAAATATCCTCAGATAAAAACTAGAAACAAACTTCTGAGAAAATTCTTTGTGATGTGTGAATTCATCACAGAGTTACACCTTTGTTTTCATGGAGCAGTTTGTTAACACTGTTTTTATGGAATCTGCAGAAGGATATTTGGGAGCACATTGAGAAATATGGTGAAAAGGTAATATCCTCAGATAAAAATTAGGAAGAAGCTTTCTGAGAAACTGCTTTGTGATGTGTGAATTAATCTCACAGAGTTACATGATTCACTTCATGGAGTAGTTTGTTAGCACTGTTTTTGGGGAATCTGAGAAGGGATATTTTGGAGCATTGAAGCCTATGGTGACAAAGGAATTATCCTCAGATAAAAACTAGAAATAAGCTTTCTGAGAAATTTCTTTGTGATATGTGAATTCATCTCACAGACACATCGTTGTTTTCATGAGCAGTTTGTAACACTGTTTTGTGGAATCTGAAAAGGATATTTGGGAGTGCATTGAGGCCTATGGTGAAAAGGAAATAGCCTCAGATAAAAACTAGAAGAAGCTTTCTGAGAAACTACTTTGTGATGTGTAATTCATCTCACAGAGATACACTGATGTTTCATTGGGCAGTTTGATAGCACTGTTTTGTGGAATCTGCAAAGGATATTTTGAGCACTTTGAGGCCTATGGTGAAAAGGAAATATCTCAGATAAAAACTAGAAGAAGCTTTCTGAGAAACTTTGTGATGTGTAATTCATCTCACAGAGTTCACTGTTCTTTACTGTTCTTTTCATTGAGCAGTTTGCTAACACTGTTTTCTTGGAATCTGCAATCTGATATTTCAGAGTGCATTGAAGCTATGGTGACAAAGGAAATATCCTCAGACAAAAACTAGAAAGAAGCTTTTTGAGAAACTGCTTTCTGATTTGTGAATTCATCTCACAGAGTTACACCTTTCTTTTCATTGGGCAGTTTGGTAGCACTGTTTTTGGGGAATTTTACAAGGTATATTTTGGAGTGCATTGAAGCCTCTGGTGACAAAGGAAATATCCTCAGTTAAAAACTAGAAAGAAGGTTTCTGAGAAACTTCTTCATGATGTGTGAATTCATCTCAAAGAGTTACACCTTTCTTTTCATGGAGCAGTGGGCAAACACTGTTTTCATGGAATCTGCAAAAGGACATTTTGAGCGCTTTTAGGCCTATGGTGAAAAACTAAATATCCTCAGATAAAAAATGGAGGGAATCTTTCTGAGAAACTGCTTTGTGATGTGTGAATTCATCACACAGAGTTACAACTTTCTTTTCATTCAGCAGTTAGCTAACACTGTTTGCTTGGAATCTGCAATCTGATATTTCAGAGTGCATTGAAGCCTATGGTGAAAAAGGAAATATCCTCAGATAAAAATGGAGGAATCTTTCTGAGAAACTTTGTGATGTGTGAATTCACCTCACAGAGTTACACCTTTCTTTTCATTGAGCAGTTTGCTAACACTGTTTGCTTGGAATCTGCAATCTGATATTTCAGAGTGCATTGAAGCTATGGTGACAAAGGAAATATCCTCATACAAAAACTGGAAAGAAGCTTTCTGAGAAACTTTGTGATGTGAATTCATCTCACAGAGTTACACTGTTCTTTTCATTGAGCAGTTTGCTAACACTGTTTGCTTGGAATCTGCAATCTGATATTTCAGAGTGCATTGAAGCCTCTGGTGACAAAGGAAATATCCTCAGATAAAAACTAGAAAGAAGTTTTGAGAAACTGCTTTGTGATGGGTGAATTCATCTCAAAGAGTTACACCTTTCTTTTCATTGAGCAGTTTGCTAACACTGTTTTTGGGGAATTTTACAAGGTATATTTTGGAGTGCATTGAAGCCTATGGTGAAAACTAAATATCCTCAGATAAAAACTAGAAGGAAGCTTTCTGAGAAACTGCTTTGTGATGTGAATTCATCTCAAAGAGTTACACCTTTCTTTTCATGGAATCTGCAAAGGATATTTGGGAGCACATTGAAGCCTATGGAGGAAAAGGAAATATCCTCAGATGAAAACTAGAAAGAAGCTTTCTGAGAAACTGCTTTGTGATGTGAGAATTCATCTCACAGTGTTACACTATTCTTTTCATGGAATCTGCAAAGGATATTTGGGAGTGCATTGAAGCCTATGGTGACAAAGGAAATATCCTCAGATAAAAATGGAGGAATCTTTCTGAGAAACTGCTTTGTGATTTGTGAATTCATCTCAAAGAGTTACACCTTTCTTTTCATGGAATCTGCAAAGGACATTTTGAGCACTTTTAGGCCTATGGTGAAAAAGGAAATATCCTCACATAAAAACTAGAAAGAAGGTTTCTGAGAAACTTCTTCATGATATGTGAATTCATCTCAAAGAGTTACACCTTTCTTTTCATGGAATCTGCAATGGACTATTTTG
>DAKLCV010000634.1:0-10731 GCA_030247045.1 Colobus guereza
CGGAAACTGAGTCCACATCCACAGTTGATGGTGGGTGAGAAGGGAAACTGAGTCCACGTCCATATTTGGTGTTGCGGGAGAACAGGGGAAACTGAGTCCTCGTCCACATTTCATGGTGGGCAAGAACGGGGAAACTGGGTCCACGTCCACATTTGATGGTGTGTGAGAACGGGGAAACTGAGTCCACGTCCACATTTGATGGTGGGTGAGAACAGGGGAAACCGAGTCCACGTCCACATGTAATGCTGGGTGAGAACGGGGAAACTGAGTCCAAGTCCACATATTATGGTGTTTGAGAACAGGAGGAAACTGAGTCCACCTCCACATTTGATTGTGGGTGAGAACAGACGGAAACTGAGTCCACATCCACATTTGATGATGAGTGAGAAGAGGGCTAAACTGAGTCCATGTCCACATTTGATGGAGGGCAAGAACAATGAAAGAGGGTCCACATCAACATTTGATGGTGGGTGAGAACGGGGAAACTGAGTGCACGTCCACATGTGATGGTGGGGGAGAACAGGAGGAACCCGAGTCCAGGTCCACAATTGGTGGTGGGTGAGAACAGAGGTACACTGGGTCCACATCCACATTTGATGGTGGACGAGAACAGGGGGAAACTGAGTCCACGTGCACAGTTGATTGTGGGTGAGTACGGGGAAACTGAGTCCACGTCCACATTTGATGGTGTGTGAGAGCAGGGAAATGGAGTCCACGTCCAACTTGGATG
Source organism: Colobus guereza (assembly GCA_030247045.1). Classification (NCBI taxonomy): domain Eukaryota; kingdom Metazoa; phylum Chordata; class Mammalia; order Primates; family Cercopithecidae; genus Colobus; species Colobus guereza. The sequence goes on from DAKLCV010000634.1 coordinate 731, forward strand.
GTGGGTGGAACAGGGAAACTGAGTCAACCTCCACATTTGATGTTGGGTGAGAACGGGGAAACTGAGTCCACGTCCACATTTTATGGAGGTTGAGAACAGGAGGAAACTGAGTCCACGTCCACATTTGATGTTGGGTGAGAACGGGGAAACTGAGTCCACGTCCACATTTTATGGAGGTTGAGAACAGGAGGAAACTGAGTCCACGTCCACATTTGATGATGTGTGAGAACAGAAGGAAACTGAGTCCACGTTCCCATTTGATGGTGGGTGAGAAAATAGGGAAACTGAGTCCACATTCACATTTGATGGTGGGCGAGAACAAGGGGAAACTGGGATCACTTCCACATTTGATGGTGGGCAAGAATGGGGAACCTGAATCCACGTCCATAATTGATGATGGGTGAGAACAGAGGGACACTGGGTCAACATCCACATTGGATGGTGGGCGAGAACAGGGGGAAACTCAGTCCACATCCACATTTAATGGTGGGTGATAATTGGGAAACTGAGTGCACTTCCACATTTGATGTTGGGTGAGAACGAGGAAACTGAGTCCACGTCCACATTTGATGGTGGGTGAGAACGGGGAAACTGAGTCCACTTCCACATTTGATGGGGGGGAGAACGGGGAAACGGAGTCCACGTCCATTTTGACAGTGGGTGAGAACAGGAGGAAACTGAGTCCACGTTCACCTTTGATGGTGGGTGACAACAGAGGAAAATTGAGTCCACATCCACATGTGATGGTGGGCGAGAACAGGGGGAAACAGAGTCCACGTCCACACTTGATGGTGGGCAAGAACGGGGAAACTCGGTTTGCATCCACTTTGATGGTGGGTGAGAACGGGGAAACTGAGTCCACGTCCACATTTGATAGTGGGGGAGAATGGGGAAAATGTGTCCAAGTCCACATTTGATGGTGCGTGAGGGGAAACTGAGTCCACGTCCACATTTAATGGTGGGTGAGAACAGAGGGAAACTGTGTCCACATCTACATTTGATGGTGGCCGAGAACAGGGGGAAACTGGGTCGAGGTCCACATTTGGTGGTGGGTGAGAATGGGGAAACTGAGTCCACGTCCACATTTAATGGTGGTGAGAATGGGGAAACTGAATCCACGTACACATTTTATGGTGGATGAGAACGAGGAAACTGAGTCCACGTTCACGTTTGATGGTAGGTGAGAACGTGGAAACTGGGTCCACATCCACATTTGATGGTGGGCGAGAACAGGGGGAAAGTGAGTCCACGTCCACATTTGATGGTGGGCAAGAACGGGGAAACTGGGTCCACATACACATTTGATGGTGGGTGAGAATGGGGAAACTGAGTCCACGTCCACATTTGATGGTCGGTGAGAACGGGGAAACTGAGTCCACGTCCACATTTGATGGTGGGTGAGAACAGGGAAACTGAGTCCACATCCACATTTGATGTTGGGTGAGAACAGGGGGAAACTGAGTCCACGTCCACGTTTCGTGGTGGGCAAGAAGAGAGAAACTGGGTCCACGTCCACATTTGATGGTGAATGAGAACTGGGAAACTGAGTTCACGTCCACAATTGATACTGGGTGAAAACGGGGAAACTGAGTCCAGGTCCACATTTGATGGTGGGTGAGAACAGTGGAAACTCAGTCCACGTCCGCAATTGAAGATATGTGAGAACGGGGAAACTGAGTCCACGTCCACATTTGATAGTGGGTGAGAACAGGAGGAAAGTGAATTCACGGCCACATTTCATGGTGGGGGAGAACAGAAGGAAACTTAGTCCACATCCTCAACTGATGGTGGGTGAGAACAGGGACACTGAGTCCACGTCCACATTTGATGGTGGGTGAGAACAGGGGGAAACTGAGTCCACGTCCACGTTTCGTGGTGGGCAAGAAGAGAGAAACTGGGTCCACGTCCACATTTGATGGTGAATGAGAACTGGGAAACTGAGTTCACGTCCACAATTGATACTGGGTGAAAACGGGAAACTGAGTCAGGTCCACATTTGATGGTGGGTGAGAACAGTGGAAACTGAGTCCACGTCCACATTTGATGATGGGTGAGAACAGGAAACTGAGTCCACGTCCACATTTGATGGTGGGTGAGAACAGGAAACTGATTCCACGTCCACATTTCATGGTGGGTGAGAACAGAAGGAAACTGAGTCCACATCCTCAATTGATGGTGGGTGAGAACAGGGAAACTGAGTCCACGTCCACATTGATGGTGGGTGAGAACGGGAAACTGATTCCACATCCACATTTGATGGTGGGTGAGAACAGGGAAATGAGTCCACTCCACATTTGATGGTGGCTGAGAACAGGGTGAAACTGGGTCCATGTCCACATTTGACAGTGTGTGAGAACGGGAAACTGAGTCCACGTCCACATTTTATAGTGGGTGAGAACAGGAGGAAAGTCAATTCATGTCCACATTTCATGGTGGGGAGAACAGAAGGAAACTGAGTCCACATCCTCAATTGATGGTGGGTTAGAACAGGAGGAAATTGCGTCACGTCCACATTTGATGGTGGGTGACAATGGGAAACTGAGTCCACGTCCACATTTCATGGTGGGTGAGAACAGGGGAAACTGAGTCCAAGTCCACATTGATGGTGGGTGAGAACAGGGGAAACTGAGTCCGTCCACATTTGATGGTGGGTGGGAACGGGAAACTGAGTCCATGTCCACATTTGATGATGGGTGAGAAGAGGAAACTGAGTCCATGTCCACATTTGATGGTGTGTGAGAACAGGGAAATGAGTCCACATCCTCAACTGATGGTGGGTGAGAACAGGGAAACTGAGTCCACCACATTTGATGGTGGTGAGAACGGGAAACTGAGTCCATGTCCACATTTTATGGAGTTTGAGAACAGGAGAAACTGAGTCCACGTCCACATTTGATGGTGTGTGTGAGAACAGAAGGAAACTGAGACCAGGTTCACATTTGATGATGGTGGTGAGAACAGGAAACTGAGTCCGTCCACATTTGATGGTGGGGAGAACAGGGAAACTGAGTCCATGTCCACATTTGATGGTGGGTGAGAATGGGAAACTGAGTCCATGTCCACATTTGATGGAGTTTGAGAACAGGAGGAAACTGAGTCCACGTCCACATTTGATGGTGTGTGAGAACAGAAGGAAACTGAGACCAGGTTCACATTTGATGATGGTGGTGAGAACAGGAAACTGAGTCCGTCCACATTTGATGGTGGGGAGAACAGGGAAACTGAGTCCATGTCCACATTTGATGGTGGGTGAGAATGGGAAACTGAGTCCATGTCCACATTTGATGGTGGGTGAGAAGAGGAAACTGAGTCCACGTCCACATTTGATGGTGGGTGAGAACAGGGAAACTGAGTCCACTCCACATTTGATGGTGGGTGAAAAGAAGGAAACTGAGTCCACGTCCACATTTGATGGTGGTGAGAACAGGAGGAAACTGAGTCCACGTCCACATTTGATGGTGGGTGAGAACAGAAACTGAGTCCAGGTCCACATTTGATGGTGGTGAGAACACAGGAAACTGAGTCCATCCACATTTGATGGTGGGCGAGAACAGGAAACTGAGTCCACGTCCACATTTGATGGTGGGTGAGAACGAGGAAACTGAGTCCACGTCACATTTGATGGTGGATGAGAACAGAGGGACACTGGGTCCACATCCACATTTGATGGTGGGCGAGAACAGGGAAACTGAGTCCACGCCCACATTTGATGGTGGTGAGAACAGGAAACTGAGTCCACTTCCACATTTGATGGTGGGTGAGAACGGGAAACTGAGTCCACGTCACATTTGATGGTGGTGAGAACGGAAACTGAGTCCACGTCACATTTGATGGTGGGTGAGAACGGGAAACTGAGTCCACGTCCACATTTGATGGTGGGTGAGAACAGGGAAACTGAGTCCACGTCCACATTTGATGGTGGGTGAGAACAGAGGAAACTGAGTCCACGTCCACATGTGATGGTGGGTGAGAAGAGGAAACTGAGTCCACGTCCACATTTGATGGTGGGTGAGAACAAGGAAACTGAGTCCACGTCACATTTGATGGTGGGTGAGAACAGAGAAACTGAGTCCACGTCCACATTTGATGGTGGGTGAGAATGGGAAACTGGGTCCAGGTCCACATTTGATGGTGGCTGAGAAGGAAACTGAGTCCACATCACATTTGATGGTGGGTGAGAACGGGAAACTGGGTCCACATCCACATTTGATGGTGGCTGAGAACAGGGTGAAACTGGGTCCAGGTCCACATTTGGTGGTGGGTGAGAATGGGGAAACTGAGTCCACGTCCACATTTCATGGTGGTGAGAACGGGGAAACTGAGTCCACGTACACATTTGATGGTGGGTGAGAACGAGGAAACTGAGTCACATCCACATTTGATGGTGGGTGAGAATGGGGAAACTATGGTGGGTGAGAACAGGAAACTGGGTCCACGTCCACATTTGATGGTGGGCAGAACGGGAAACTGGGTCCACGTCCACATTTGATGGTGGGTGAGAATGGGAAACTGAGTCCACGTCCACATTTGATGGTGGGTGAGAACAGGGAAACTGAGTCCACGTCCACATTTGATGGTGGGTGAGAACAGGGAAACTGAGTCCACGTCCACATTTGATGGTGGGTGAGAACAGGGGAAACTGAGTCCACGTCCACATTTGATGGTGGGCAAGAAGGGGAAACTGGGTCCACGTCCACATTTGATGGTGGGTGAGAATGGGAAACTGAGTCACGTCCACATTGATGGTGGGTGAGAACGGGGAAACTGAGTCCACGTCCACATTTGATGGTGGGTGAGAACAGTGGAAACTGAGTCCACGTCCACATTAGATGGTGGGTGAGAACAGGGGAAACTGAGTCCACGTCCACATTTGATGGTGGGTGAGAACGGGAAACTGAGTCCACGTCCACATTTGATGGTGGGTGAGAACAGAGGAAACTGAGTCCACGTCCACATTTGATGGTGGGTGAGAACAGGGGAAACTGAGTCCACGTCCACATTTGATGGTGGTGAGAACGGAAACTGAGTCCACCTCCACATTTGATGGTGGGTGAGAACAGAGAAACTGAGTCACATCCACATTTGATGGTGGGTGAGAACAGGGGAAACTGAGTCCACGTCCATTTGATGGTGGGTGAGAAGGGGAAACTGAGTCCATGTCCACATTTGATGGTGGGTGAGAATGGGAAACTGAGTCACGTCCACATTTGATGGTGGGAGAGCAGGAAACTGAGTCCACGTCACATTTGATGGTGGGTGAGAACAGGGAAACTGAGTCCACCTCCACATTTGATGGTGGGTGAGAACAGGGGAAACTGAGTCACGTCACATTTGATGGTGGGTGAGAACAGGGAAACTGAGTCCACATCCACATTTGATGGTGGGTGAGAATGGGAAACTGAGTCCGTCCACATTTGATGGTGGGTATGGTGGGTGAGAACAGGGAAACTGAGTCCACGTCCACGTTTGATGGTGGGCAAGAAGAGAGAAACTGGGTCCACGTCCACATTTGATGGTGGGTGAGAACTGGGAAACTGAGTTCACGTCCACAATTGATGGTGGGTGAAAACGGGAAACTGGGTCCAGGTCCACATTTGATGGTGGGTGAGAACAGTGGAAACTGAGTCCGTCCACATTTGATGATGAGTGAGAAGAGGAAACTGAGTCCACGTCCACATTTGATAGTGGGTGAGAACAGGAGGAAAGTGAATTCACGGCCACATTTCATGGTGGGGGAGAACAGAAGGAAACTTAGTCCACATCCTCAACTGATGGTGGGTGAGAACAGGGACACTGAGTCCACGTCCACAATTGATGGTGCGTGAGAACGAGGAAACTGATTCCACATCCACATTTCAAGGTGGGTGAGAACGGGGAATCTGAGTCCGCAACCACATTTGATGGCTGGCAACAACAGGGAATCTGGGTCCATGTCCACATTTGACAGTGTGTGAGAACGGGGAAACTGAGTCTACGTCCACATTTTATAGTGGGTGAGAACAGGAGGAAAGTCAATTCATGTCCACATTTCATGGTGGGGGAGAACAGAAGGAAACTGAGTCCACATCCTCAATTGATGGTGGGTTAGAACAGGAGGAAATTGCGTACACGTCCACATTTGATGGTGGGTGACAATGGGAAAACTGAGTCCACGTCCACATTTCATGGTGGGTGAGAACAGGAGGAAACTGAGTCCAAGTCCACATTGATGGTGGGTGAGAACAGGGTAAACTGCATCGCCGTCCACATTTGATGGTGGGTGGGAACGGCGAAACTGAGTCCATGTCCACATTTGATGATGGGTGAGAATGGGGAAACTGAGTCCATGTCCACATTTGATGGTGTGTGAGAGCAGGGAAATGGAGTCCACGTCCAACTTGGATGGTGGGTGGAACAGGGGAAACTGAGTCCACCTCCACATTTGATGGTGGGTGAAAACGGGGAAACTGAGTCCATGTCCACATTTTATGGAGTTTGAGAACAGGAGGAAACTGAGTCCACGTCCACATTTGATGGTGTGTGAGAACAGAAGGAAACTGAGACCAGGTTCACATTTGATGATGGGTGAGAACACAGGGAAACTGAGTGCACATCCACATTTGATGGTGGGCGACAACAAGGGAAAACTCGGACCACGTCCACATTTGATGGTGGGCAAGTATGGGGAACCTCAGTCCACGTCCAAAATTGATGATGGATGCGAAGAGAGGGACACTGGGTCCACATCCACATTTGATGGTGGGCGAGAACAGGGGGAAACTGAGTCCACGTCCACATTTAATGGTGGGTGATAATCAGGAAACTGAGTCCACTTCCACATTTGATGTTGGGTGAGAACGGGGAAATTGACCCCACGTCCACATTTGATGGTGGGTGAGAACCGGAAACTGAGTCCAAGTCAACATATGATGGTGGGTGAGAACGGGGAAACTGAGTCCACGTCCACCTTTGACAGTGGGTGAGAACAGGAGGAAGCTGAGTCCAGGTTGACATTTGATGGTGGGTGACAACAGAGGAAAATTGAGTCCACATCCACATGTGATGGTGTGCGAGAAGAGGGGGAAACTGAGTCGACGTCCACACTTGATGGTGGGCAAGAACAAGGAAACTCGGTCCACGTCCACTTTTGATGGTGGGTGAGAAAGGGGAAACTGAGTCCACGTCCACATTTGATAGTGGGCAAGAATGGGGAAAATGGGTCCAAGTCCACATTTGATGGTGGCTGAGTAAGGGGAAACTGAGTCCACCACCACATTTAATGGTGGGTGAGAAGAGAGGGAAACAGGGTCCACAACCACATTTGATGGTGGCTGAGAACAGGGTGAAACTGGGTCCAGGTCCACATTTGGTGGTGGGTGAGAATGGGGAAACTGAGTCCACGTCCACATTTCATGGTGGTGAGAACGGGGAAACTGAGTCCACGTACACATTTGATGGTGCATGAGAACGAGGAAACTGAGTCGACTTCCACTTTTGATGGTGGGTGAGAATGGGGAAACAGAGTCCACATCCACATTTGATGGTGGGTGAGAACAGGGGAAACTGGGTCCACGTCCACATTTGATGGTGGGCAAGAACGGGTAAACTGGGTCCACATACACATTGATGGTGGGTGAGAATGGGGAAACTGAGTCCACGTCCACATTTGATGGTGGGAGAGAACGGGGAAACTGAGTACACGTCCACAATTGATGGTGGGTGAGAACACGGAAACTGAGTCCACATCCACATTTGATGTTGTGTGAGAACAGGGGGAAACTGTGTCCACATTCACGTTTCGTGGTGGGCAAGAAGGGGAAAACTGGGTCCACGTCAACATTTCGTGCTGAATGAGAACTGGGAAACTGAGTTCACGTCCACAATTGATAGTGGGTGAAAATGGGGAAACTGAGTCCACGTCCACCTTTGATGGTGGGTGAGAACAGTGGAAACTGAGTCCACGTCCGCAATTAAAGATATGTGAGAACGGGGAAACTGAGACCACGTCCACATTTGATAGTGGATGAGAACAGGAGGAAAGTGAATTCACGTCCACATTTCATGGTGGTGAAGAACAGAAGGAAACTGAGTCCACATCCTCAACTGATGGTGGGTGAGAACAGGGACACTGAGTCCACTTCCACACTTGATGGTGGGTGAGAACGGGGAAACTGATTCCACATCCACATTTGATGGTGGGCAAGAAGACTGGGAAACAGAGTCCACATCCACATTTGATGGCGGGCAACAACAGGGAAACTGGGTCCATATCCAGATTTGATGGTGTGTGAGAACGGGAAAACTGAGTCCACGTCCACATTTGATGGTGGGCGAGAACAGGGGGAAAGTGAGTCCACGCCCACATTTCATGGTGGGCGAGAATGGGGAAACTGGGTCCACGTCCACAATTGATGGTGGGTGAGAATGGGGAAACTGAGTCCACGTCAACAATTGATAGTGGGTGAAAACGGGGAAACTGAGTCCACATCCACATTTGATGGTGGGTGAGAACAGTGGAAACTGAGTCCACGTCTGCAATTGAAGGTGTGTGAGAACGGGTAAACTGAGTCCACGTCCACATTTGATAGTGGGTGAGAACAGGAGGAAAGTCAATTCACGTCCACATTTCATGGTGTGGGAGAACAGAAGGAAACTGAGTCCACATCCTCAATTGATGGTGGGTTAGAACAGGAGGAAATTGCTTACACGTCCACATTTGATGGTGGGGGACAACGGGAAAACTGAGTACACGTCCACATTTCATGGTGGGTGAGAACAGGAGGAAACTGAGTCCAAGTCCACATTGATGGTGGGTGAGAACAGGGTAAACTGAGTCGCCGTCCACATTTGATGGTGGGTGGAAATGGCAAAACTGTGTCCATGTCCACATTTGATGGTGGGTGAGAATGGGGAAACTGAGTCCGCGTCCACATTTGATGGTGTGGGAGAGCAGGGAAATGGAGTCCACGTCCACCTTTTATGGTGGGTGGAACAGGGGAAACTGAGTCCACCTCCACATTTGATGTTGGGTGAAAACGGGGAAACTGATTCCACGTCCACATTTTATGGAGGTTGAGAACAGGAGGAAACTGAGTCCACGTCCACATTTGATGGTGTGTGAGAATAGAAGGAAACTGAGTCCACGTCCACATTTGATGGTGGGTGAGAATGGGGAAATTGAGTCCACGTACACATTTGATAGTGGGCGAGAACGGAGAAACTGAGACCATGTCCACATTTGATGGTGGATGAAAATGGGGAAACTGTGTCCACGTCCACATTTGATGGTGGGCAAGAACAGGGAAACTGGGTCCACGTCCACATTTGACGGTAGGTTAGAACCCGAGGAAACTGAGTAAACGTCCACAATTGATGGTGGATGAGAACAGATGGAAAATGAGTCCACATCCACATTTGATGGTGGGCGAGAAGAGGGGGAACGTGGGTCCACGTCCACATTTGAATACGGGTGAGAACGGGGAAACTGAGTCCACATCCACAGTTGATGGTGGGTGAGAACGGAGAAACTGATTCCACGTCCATATTTGGTGTTGCGGGAGAACAGGGGAAACTGAGTCCTCGTCCACATTTCATGGTGGGCAAGAACGGGGAAACTGGGTCCACGTCCACATAAAATGTACACTCACACACACACACACACACACACACATATATTTGAAGTATTTTATTTTATTTTTATTTATTTATTTATTTATTTTATTATACTTTAAGTTCTAGGGTACATGTGCATAACGTGCAGGTTTGTTACATATGTATACTTGTGCCATGTTGGTGTGCTGCACCCATCAACTCGTCAGCACCCATCAATTCATCATTTATATCAGGTATAACTCCCCAATGCAATCCCTCCCCTCCCCTCCCCATGATAAGCCCAGTGTGTGATGTTCCCCTTCCGAGTCAAGTGATCTCATTGTTCAGTTCCACCTATGAGTGAGAACATGCGGTGTTTGGTTTCTCTTCTTGTGATAGTTTGCTAAGAATGATGGTTTCCAGCTGCATCC